>JACEII010000121.1:615035-639239 GCA_014332785.1 Antheraea mylitta | reverse complement strand
TCGCAAATGCGTTGCCAACCTATGTTGATAATGAAGGAAGACGGAGACGTGGACCTCTGGCGCTCTCACTGACTCAACCAAACGCAACAATGCAAGCACTATTACTTCACGTCGGTTTCATGCTTTTTTTCGGTCAGTGAGAGCGCCGGAAACCCACCTCTCCTCTCTTCTTCCCTTTCCTCCAAACACAGGCTGGCAACGCACTTGCGACTACCCTGGTGTTGCAGGTGTCTATGGACGGTGGTGATCACTCAACGTCAGGTGACCTACCAGTTCATTTGCCTCTTATGATATAAAAAAAAGGAAAAAAAAACTACCCCGGGCGAGCCGACCCACTCATGCTAAAACCAGTAATACATTCAGCGTGTCTCTACCACCTACAAAACCCTATATGTTATATATGTTACCCTATGCCCTTTCCTGTACCCCTGAAAGTGTGTACGCATAAAATAATGATGATCGGTTGAGTACATAAGGTTGGGTATAGTAAGCATATTTATAATATGCGTTAGAGTAGTAGTTATGCGTGAAACGCCCCATATATAATTTAAATAACCTGATGAGTATAATTCTTATATACACAAAAATTCGTCTCAGTTCAATTATATCAAATCCAGAATGAAATCGAATTAAATTAGATCTATAAAAAGATTAGATTTGCCACATCACGACTTCTAAGTCGATGACATAAATGTGTTCTCTCTTGATTTTTCATACTAATTATAGTGTGAATGACGATTTTTAAAATTCAGAATTTGTTTAATGAAATTAATAACATTAGTGTGGTTTTCATGCCTAATAACACTCGGAGCTTACCCGATTAGGCCTCCCACGGTAGCGGCTCAAGCCTAGGTTCGACCCCTCGGTAGGGAGCCCTTAAGTGCGTTGCTTGCGCGATACGCTACACCCCCAAACACGTGCACGCCTACACGCTTACACATGAAAGTGGATGGGTTTACCTTTGTCCCTTATCGAACTGAAAAACTCTCAATTTTCCGATAATAGATATATGGAGGAGTTGTTGAGGCGTGTATGCTTGGTACACATATACGTTTCAACAACTCATACATATATAAATAGTTAGCTAGGTTAGCTAAGATAGGTCGCGATTTTGCATGCAACAGGCAACAGCCAAGCCGATGTGTGCCAAGCACCCTTGAGCTGGTTGCCAAAATGAAATTGGCTGAGTGCTTTAAGCGCTCGCCTTAGTAGTCCGGTGAAGCTGTTAAGACCTTGCTGGGTCAATAGCGTAGTCATTTCGAAAAAAAAAAAAAAAAACAGTGATGCGTGAAACTCCCTTATATAATTTAAATAACGTGAAGAATGTAATTCGTACTATTCTTATATACACAAAAGTTCGTCTCAGTTCAATAATATCAAATTCAAGACCAGATCAATTTGGATTTGATCTATAAAAAGATTAGACTTGCCCCGTCACGACTTGTAGCTCGAGAAAAAAATTTTATGTGTAGAAAAGACAATTCTGAACGAATATCTCGTAGATTTTCTCAGCGCTATAAATGCCACCGACTCACTAACGCTTTTACGTAAGCACTTTCGCGCTTGAATGAGGTTTATTATAATTGATATGGTAATAGTAATATTAAGCGGTGTCGAGAGCTTAATTATTTAAACTTTAATTTTAGGGGTGTAAGGGGTGTCGAATAACATCATAAGACTTGAGACACCGAAGCCAACCTCACCTGCACGTGGTGCACCCTGCTGAATAACGAACGAGGCAATGGCGCAAGCGGGGCGGTAGGGTTTTACAGCCCGACTGGGTCGCAACCACCATGTATATGGCGAAAAAGCCCGTCATAGTGATTCGCTTCTACGGGTCGCGTTTCGGGATCAGCCTGTGCATATCCAGCTTATTACAGGCCGGCATGATAGTGGCGACCGGTGATGGACAGTGTGTCAATCGGTGGTCGCTATTATTTTTGAATTGTACTGTGCTTACCATCAGGCATAGTGCAGTCACTTTGCCATGCTACAATAAAAAAAAAAACTTTGCTTATTCTCTGCCTTTAGAAGTGAAAACTCAAAACCATGACATAAATTTGTTTTCTCTTAATTTCTCATACTAATTATAGTGTGAATGACGATTTGAAAATTCAGAATTTGTTTATTGAAATTATTAACGTTAGTGTGGTTTTTATATCAATTGGCACACGCTAATCTGACATAAGCCGTACAAGCGCAATACGACCGGTCATACTTACGTAGCACGTCGTGACGTGGAATTATAAATTTATGATCAACCAAAAATACCTCTCAATGCGCCTAAGGAAGTTTTAACTTCAGAAACATTGCATGTATTGGTGTGAACATGTCGAGTAAATGAAACTTTTTTGACTTATATGTATTAAATAATATATAGTGAATGTTTTTTTTTTTTTTTATCAAAGGAGGCAAACGAACTGGTTGGTCACGTGATGTTAAGTGATCACCACCGTCCATAGACACTAGCGACATCAGGGACATCGCAATTTTTTTTTTTTTTTTTCTCGAACTGACTACGCTATTGACCTAGCAAGGTCTTAACAGCTTCACCGGACTACTAAGGCGAGCGCTTAAGGCACTCAGCCGATTTTATAATGGTAACTAGCTCAAGGGTGCACGGCACACCTCGGCTTGGCCGTTACCCGTTGCATGCAAAAATCGCGACCTAACTTAGCTAACCTAGCTAACTATTCATATATGTTTGAGTTGTTGAAACGTATATGAGTACCAGCATATCCGCCTCAACAACTCCTCCATATATATTTTTATCGGATAATTAGGAGAGTTTTTCACTTGATAAGGGAAAAAATCTTTCACAAAATAGCCCTTCCACAAAGATGTGTAGCGTGTAGGCGTGCACGTATGTGGAGGTGATCGTGTAGTGTTGTAGCAGTGATGTATGGGTGTGTCACCGTATCGCGCAAGCAACGTACTCAAGGGCTCCCTGCCGAGGGATCGAACCTAGGCTTGAGCCGCTGCCGTGGGAGGCCTAATCGAGTGTGCGGGAGCGAAGTTAACCCCCAAGCCGCGGCGGCGCGATCTGTGGTTACGCGGGCGTGGGCGTGAGCACGTTATGTTACGTGGGACAGGCTGGTACTGATCGTTCGCTGACGTGATATCGTCGGGAGGGTCGGTAAAAATGTGTCGCGGACGTCTTTTATAACGCCCAGCGTTGGGCACGGGTTCGTAAGTAGTGGCGGATACCATTAACGGACTGGGATGAATCGCGGCTCGCTCGAAATGGCTAGTAGTGAGTGATTTAATATACGCCCAGATGGACGGCATCTCCAGGTCCCTGTGGAGATCCGCCTTCCGGACGTACCAAGGAGCACCGGTGATTTTACGCAGAACCCGGGTCTGCAGTTTCTGAAGATTATCGAGATTATTCGCGTGGGCGAAAACCGAACAACTATACGTCATTACCGGACGAATACAAACTTTATATATTGTGAGCTTATGTCTGAGGGACAGTTTGCTCTTCTGGCAGAGTAAATAATGGAGGCGACCCAAGACCATAGCGGCTTTGTCTCGCACTCTCTTAATGTGTGGCTCGAATGTTAAGTGATTATCTAAGGTGACGCCGAGATACTTGACCTCGGTGGTCCAAGGTATCTCGGAATCGTATAGCCTTATGGGCTTTAACTTATTATCACGATATCTAGGGTCGAAGAGTATCGCGGCACTCTTATCGGGGTTAATTCCTATTCGCCATCGAAGAAACCAATCACCGAGTGTGCTAACGGCTTTTTCGATGCGATTCCTGAGAATTTTCGGCTGCCAGCCAGAGGCGTAGATGACTGTGTCATCAGCATAACAACCTACCTCGACTCCCGGGAGCTTAGGTAGGTCGCTGATGAACAGGTTGAAGAGGGTGGGCGCGAGAATAGAACCTTGCGGCACTCCTGAGCGTATCGGACGGGGCGATGAGAGTTCGCCGTCTACTCTAAAACGGAAGGTTCTATCGGCTAGATAATCGCGGAGGATATGAGCTAACCTATCGGGTATGCCGGCTTGATTTAGCTTGAATATAAGCCCTTTGTGCCAGACCTTATCGAAGGCCTTCGCGACATCGAAAAAGACAGCTATTGTACGTTTCGGATTAGTGTTTCCCACGGGCGGATCCGGCGCCGGATGCGGATCTTTATTGAAATTAGCGAATATGTACTCCGTGAGGCGGAGCACTTGATCCGGACAAGAGTGTTTGGCGCGAAATCCAAACTGCTCGGGTGGAATTAAGTTTTGAACGTTAATCGTGTCCTGGAGACGGTTCAGAAGGAGCCGCTCGTAAAGTTTCCCTAGTGTATCGAGCAAACTAATCGGACGATAGCTATCGGGAAGCGTAGCTTTCTTGCCGGGCTTGTGAATCCCTATCACTACGGCCCTCTTCCAGACGGCTGGAAAATGGCCCTGGGACATGGCCGCATTGAAGATGCAGACCAATAGAGCTATGATGCGATCAGGAAGGAGCTTCAGAACCTCGTTCCTGATCCCATCGGGACCTGGGGACTTCCTAGGCTTGAGACGCTTGATGGCAGCCGAGACTTCGTCGAACGTTATCGGGGTTAAGGTATCCGCCGGCGGAGATGCGAGTGCATGCTCTACGGCTGTATCGATGGACTCTATGATGGAAGGGTCAGTATTATCAGTGTTTGGCGAACACTGTTTCTCTAAGCTCGCGGCGAGACATTCTGCTTTATCAGAGTTATCGAACGCGGGAGGCAAACCGGGGCCTCTATCTAGAGGGGGCATTGGGATGACCGTATCGGACTTGAACTTTCGCGTGAGAGCCCAGAATGCCAGGTGAGACGGCTGGAGATCCTCCAGAAACCTGTCCCACCTGTCACCCCGGATCTCAGAGATACGAGATTTGACTGCTTTACGTAAGACACGTAAGCGTTCGCGGTTCTCAGCGGTCGGGTAAGCGTCGTGAGCACGAGTCGCGGCGTTCTTTTCCGTGATCAATGCTCTCGCGTCGTCAGGGAGTATAAAACGGCGTTCGTTCGCCGCTTGTACCTCTTTCGAGGTCTCCCTGACGGCGGTCTGGAGATAATCGACCAGGGAATCGATGGCCGAATCCGCGTCGGCTTTAGACACTAACACGTCCGGAATACTGTCTAAACTGTTAGGCGACGGACTATTTTTAAAATACTCTCTAAGTTTCGCGTAATCGGCCACTCTGATCGGCGTCGGACTAAAGTCAGAGTTGTGTCCTAACTGTAATAAAACCGGGCGATGGTCCGAGTCGAGTTCGTGTATGACTGATATGAGTCGTACAGGAAGCGCGACATTTTTTAATAAAGCTACGTCTAAAACTGACGGTCGGCAGTTATCTTGATAGTGTGTGGGTTCCGGAGGGGCTATGACGTCAAATGCGAGAGCCTCACCTAGTTCGTCGAGTATCCTCCCGTTGCGAGAGGTACGCGGACTATTCCAGATGACGTTCCCGCAGTTGAGGTCCCCCGCTATAATAACCGAATTACCTAAATTAAATAGCGCCTGCAGATCGGATTCGAGCAATGCTTTATTCGGCGGTTGGTACGCGGAGACAAGAATAATATCAGAGTGGCCCGTCATCGCGACGCGGCATACTGACGCTTCCATATGAGTGAGCGCGGGCGGATCTAACGGCATGCAATAAAGCGAACGCCTAAAGTAAATTAACGTGCCGCCCCCGCGGGCGACACGGTCATTTCTAACGATACAGTAGTTCGCGATTCTCGGATTTCGCATACTCGGTTTTAACATCGTTTCCTGGATGAGGAAAACGTCAATCTGTCTGTCGCGTAAAAAGTCAGCTACTAGATCGCGCTGTGTCCGAAGGGATCTCGCGTTAAAAAACGAGAGGCAAAGACCGCGAGGTTTAACTTTATTCATACCCGTGAATTTAAAAATAATTAGTATTTGGGCGATTGTGAACGGACGAGGCACTGTATGGTGGCTCCGATAGCCGGAAAGCGCGCTAGAGCATTAATGAGTTGTACCCCGCGGGGGTTCTCTTCTACCAGGGCGTAAAAGGCGAGCACCTCCTGCATGTCGTGCTCTATAAGAAGTTGCTCCATCCAATCAAACTTCTCCTCGAGAGAAGAAGATGATGAAGGAGCCTGGGTCGCCTTAGGTGGCGGCGCCAGAGGCCTTGAAGAGGCCTGAGGCTGAGGTCTGGGAGCCCAGGGGGCCATAGGGGCCCGCCCGGGTTGGGCCGCGCGCGGCACAGAGGGTGGCGAACGCGGTGTAGGTGCGGGCGCTACCGGGGCGCGGGAAGCGCCCGGCAGGCCCGGGAAGGCCTCCACGGACATGAGAGGTGGAGGCGGACGGCGGACGGCGGGTGCAGACGCCCTGGGCGCCTGCCTCGCCTGACGAGGGCGTTGTGTGCGCGGCGCGCGGGGACATCCGCGATAGTTCGCGGGGTGACCCGCGTTACCGCAGAGCACACAACTGGGAGGGTCGGGAGTGCCAGGAGCGCGCTCGCACTCCTTCGTGGCGTGGTCTCCCAGGCACTTGACGCACCTGGGGCGAAGATGACAATTCTTCGCGGAGTGGCCATAACTTTGGCAGTTATGACACTGCGAAGGAATGTGGGTCTTGCGTGGAGGCTCAACGGTGATCCCGTTGAGGCCACACACAGACGTAAGAGAGAAAATGGCCTTGCCCTCCTGCGACCGGTCGAGGATGGCGAGAACCATATTATATGGTTTGCGGTTGCGTGGGTGGTACATACGATGTACCTCACGCACTGGGTATTTATTCTCCTTAAGGGAGAGAGTGACTTCCTCGACCGAGATTTCGGCCGGGACGCGGCGAAGCACGACACGCAGGAGGCGCTCCTCTTCTAACGCGTAAGTAAAGTACGCGAGTTTCATTTCTGTTAAAAATCTAATCAACGCGCGGTGGTCGTCCGACGTAGTACATTTGACACGAATGCCCGCCGGCGTACTAAGGGCATTCGTGTAGTTGATGTTGCGAGTCTTAAGACTGTTCGAGATCGCGGTCCATTTAGACTTATCCTGTATCGTAACAGGCGGCGGCGAGCGCGGCTTCCTACCTGCGGACGGAGTGAGCGAGACAGAACTATTGTTGTTGTTGCCGGCCTGTTTTCGCGGCGGTATAGAGTCGGTCGACGGTACGCGCGCGCCGTCGATATTGGCTACTTTTTTTTGTTTCTACGGGACCGGAATCCGTCGGGCTTGCCGGGCGACGCTTGTTGCGAGTGACGGTCGTATACCCGTCCTTGTCTGTTTGCGCTGAAGGCGCGGGAATCGCGGACGAGGTCGCGGACGCGTTTGAGTCGGACGTATTTTCGTCTAAGTCCATCTCGGAGCCTGACTCCGAGCTGGAGCTCTCTATCGGTGCCTCGAGTAGGCCTTTTTCGCGCGCATCGAGAGGCGATTGCGGCGAGAGAGAATCGAATGAATTCGCGGTCGGTATTGCACTATTAACATAAGAGCCCTCGGAGGGCCGGAGCGTACTATTAACCAGATCGTCTATAGTTTTTTCGTCCCACCCGCGCGCACGGAGGCCGAGACGAAGCCTATTTTCAACTTGCGGGTCCATCGCGGTGGACCGATAGGGAGGGGCCGCGAGAACAACCTCCCTGCCTTAAGGGCAGGGGGGCACGCCAACGAGTAAACTAACGGGCTATCCCGAGCCCGGGCCAAGAGAAACTGTGGGCGAATGTGCAATGCCACACAGGGGGGTCCTAGCTTGCCTAGGGGGAGGCCCTATCAAGCCCGAGGCCGAGGACGCAGACCGGTAAACCGGGCTACGCCCAAACAGACACCCGGGGATGGAATAAGGGGAAAGGTAGGGTGGGAGGGAGACACCTGGACTAGACTAGGCGACCTCGCCAAGGCCTAGCTACCCAGGCCCGTCTACCAGTGCAGTAGGCCGCGGGGCCTACGGCGAGCGGGTAGGGCGCTCCAACCACCTTGCGTTGGCACCGGGAGGTTTCCGGCGGTTGGCCAGACGACTGGACTTGCAGACCGGGTTTGCACTAAAAAGTGCAATTTGACACGCTCAAAATGGAGCGCCTACGATTGACATTCCGTTCTTCAAAAACCGGACAGAATCGCGACGAGCTCGAAAAAGACTACGCGAAACAATGCACGAAGCACGCAGCACGCAGTCGAAGATCGCAAACACTCGCGGCAAAAACTTCGAACAAAAAATACCGGTTAAAAATAACGGTCACTTTTCGAGCGAGCAACGGACATACGTCTAACACGTGCGGCGGCACGGGTCGGACTCCGGGACATCGCCGAGGTGGTCGTCTCAACCTACCCTGTGTGGGCGGGTGAGGAAACTGGACAAGGCGTAGCCTTTTACAGTGGCTTTTCCTTTGCAGCCCGTGAAAACGGACCGATCCTTAGGTGCGCACATTTGTGCTTTGATTGTGGTGCTGATTTCTTCGGGGTCGTTAAGAGGCAATAGGTCAGGAATCATCTTGGAAATGAAGGGCCACCAGTTCTTCATTAGGCTTCTTTCTTCGGGTCATGGAATCATGCTTGGTCGTTCCTCTCCGGAACATGGAATTGATTATTTTATTTTTTCTGGCGTCTATGCGTGGGAGGGTTGTTGGCGGGTGCCATCAGGCTTCCCGTCGCCGACTCCTCGACATTCATCTGGGCTTGGGTAACAGGCGCCCTCGCTTTTCCGGCACCACGTGATCGGGCGACAGTGCCTGCTCTCCGATTTCTTTGTTCCTTCTTATATACCGGGCATGCAGCCCGGTTGTTGGAGGGGTGAGCCCCCCCGCAGTTAACGCAGGTGGGCGGTTCATCTAGTGGGCGCTTACACTGATGCGCAAAGTGTGGGCCTCCGCATCGCACGCATGCGACGGGGCGGTGGCAGTTGTGGGAAGAGTGCCGGAACTGCTGGCACCTGTGGCATTGTGCCGGGCCTCTCTTCCCACGCCATCCTTCGATCTTTACATTCATGTAAGCAATCTCTGTAATCGTGTAGATTTTCGTGACATCTGGCGTTCTTTTTAGGGAACAGAAGAAGATGCTCCCCTGTCTTCCTCTTTTTCCCTTAATTTCCCGGACGCATTCCGGGTGCAGTCCTTTTTCCCGGAGAGCTTCGGTAATGTCGTCTGGGCTGGATTCTTCGGGTAGGCCGCGTATTGCGACCTTTAAGTTGCGTTCGGATGGGGGTGAGTATGTGAACCAGCTCACCCCCTCATCTCGCTCTAGATCTGTGAGATATTCGATGACGATATGGTTCTCCTTGTTGTCCATCGGGACGAATCGAATTCCCTTCCCGTATGGGTGAGCGTTCGGTGCGCGTTCTAAAGTGGCTGCCATCTTCTTGAAGTGTTCTGCCCATCTGGGCAGGTGCTCCACTACTATCGGCGGGAAACGCAGTCTGTGCGTCGTGTCCGTGGTCTCATCCGGCGGTTCACTTACTCGTCGGCGTGGCACTGTAAGCGGGCTTCTTTCCGTCGAACTTTCTTGCTCGACTGCAGTAATTGGGCTGCTGTGGGCGGGAGGTGCGGGGGCGGACCACCTCACGCCTTCTTCTTTCTCCATCTTCCGGAGATAATCGCGGATGATAAGGTCGTCTTCTTGGCTAGTAGGAAGGAAGTTAATTACTCCCTTCACTACTTTAGCAGGCGGTCTAGGCACCTTCAACAGTTCTGCCAGTTGTTGAAAATGCTTTCTCCATTGAGGTAGGTGTTCAACAGTGATTGTTGGGAATCTAATGCTGTTATTAGGTGCTCTACCAACGGTAACGCTCTTTGCGGGTACCGTGTGTTCAGACGGCTTCTGCTGTGGGGCTGCTTTCGCAGCGTAAGAGGCTTTCGTTGCGGTAACGCCTTTTTGGGGTTCCGCACGCAGTAAGTCTAGCTTCTGTGGTGGCGCTGTAGTCGCTTTGCATACAGCGGGCATCTTGTCGTCTCTGTCTAGAGACGTTTGCGTCTCTTTCTCCTCCCGGGGTTTATTCAACTCGTGGCGCGCAGCGCTTACAAGGCTGTTAATCACGCCGGCCTGGGAGTGCGGCATCTTAGGGGATTTCAGGCCTAATGCGGCTGCTGCTGTCTTCAAGGTAATGATGTCATAGAAATCGGGTTCATAGCCTTCTGCTTCATCCTTGATTAGCCGTAAGTACAGCGCTATCCATCGCTTCATCTTCTCCGATGGCGTCCCGATTGCAATCAATCGGGCGAAAGCGACACTGTCACTCTCGTACAGCTCCATCGTTGAAGGTTCTACGACGGGCGGCGGCTGCAGCGGCTCATCATCAGATTCGGAATCAATCGTGGGCTCACTGTGGCAGACTTCAGTGGTCATGGCGGAGGTCTTCGTAATGCCGGAATCATCGGAGTCCGTAGGCAAGCTGATGGTCGGTTGTTGTTGTTCAACAACGGCTTCTTGAAGGACCTTAGAAGGACCCTTCTTGGCTCGTCGACTCGACGAAGTCGGGGTCGACGTGGCGGCACTAGTGCGGCGCATCGTCGCGCAGGACAAAGCGGTGTCGCGGAAATCTTGTAGGTGTCCTCGTGCGCACTTGACGACGGAGCGATCCTGGGACATCGCAACTGCGTTGCCAGCCTATATATGGGAGAAGGGGGAGGGGAAAGAAAGGGAAAGAGGAAGGGACGTGGGCCTCCGGCTCTCTCACTGACCGAACGAAACACAACAATGCAAGCACTGTTATTTCACGTCGGTTATCTGTGAGAGGGGTGGTACTACCCAGGAGGAGCCGACCCATTCATGCTGAAACGAAAAATAACTTCAGCGGGGCTCTACCACCTACAAGCGGGGCTCTACCACCTACAAATGTTCATGAACTAAATACTATACGAAGTCCCGTATTATAAATAAGTTATGACTTACTTGCACATATATATAAACACACATACCATGCGTTTAAAGGGTAACGCAAATTTTTCCCTACCGTGCCATGAGAAGTTTCATTTTAAAGGCCTTCTTGATTTTTACCATTTGTATGGAGTTCATCAACGGTTCCAAATATAGGAAGAATAAGCTGTTTTTCAGTTTAGAAGTCAATTTTTTTACTCACTACATAAAATATAAAAAACGCCTAATATAAAATCTTCATAACAAATCCACGCGAATGTACCAGGGCGTCATGATTTGTAACAGTCACGAGTTAATTTCCTTTCACGTTGCAAAAGGAAAATCGTGCACGGGACAAAATTGAATTGCCCCAACACATGTTGCGACTGTCGAAAGTTAGTAAAGTAAATTTTAATAATCCATCAAGTAATGGCACCCGCGTAAATTTAATTAAAATTACACGCTTTAGTAATTGGATTGAATTAAGTATTTGACAAATTATTTGTAACATGTAGGATTCTTGGAAGTTTTCAGTAATATTTGTTGTAATATCTATACTAATATTCTAAACCTGAAAAGTTTGATTGAACGCGCTAATCTCAGGAAATACTGGTTCGATTTGAAAAATTATTTTAGTGTTAGATACCTTATTTATCGAGTAGCGGAGCACCAATAAAGAATGTTTAAAAATCGGGGTCTTTTCATTTTGAGAGATTCCGCTGTGTGCGCTGTGTAAATACTAGCTATTCCACGCGAACGAAGTCGCGGGCAGAAGTTAGTAATGAATATAGAGAATGTTTGTGAAGGGTATTTTATATTAATTCAAAAGAAATCACACGCAGAACCGTGTACGTATAAATCTTGTACTTCTCGTTGTGATAAAGGATTTTTTTGTAGTAAAAGTTCTTATCTTCAAAATGCTGTATTCGGTAAGTTTATGAGACAGGCAGTAAACATGGAGTGTGCCGAATAGTCCGCTGAATCGTGGCTTATTTTTAACTACCGGATTTTGTCTTTATTGCGTAGATAATAATGGAATTATTATGCTTATTGTTGTCGGATAAATAGAGTTATAAAACTTATATTTAACAATATCTGTCTTGAAGCAACAGTGTCTAGAATACTGTGCCTGAAAATACGTCGTGGATATCAATCATCATACTAGAGATTAAACCGTCATGCATAGTTCCCACGAGTAGTGACTTATCTTTGATTGATGAAATGATATTTATAATATTTCCATTTCTAAAAAAAATTTTTTATTTTAACTAATCTCTAAAACGGCTAAAGGGATTTTGACGAGATTTTAATTGGTAGACAGAGTACTTTTCAAGGTTTTATTCATTACGCTTTTCCTGAAGGGCTAAGTAGTACCGATAAAATGTGACAATTTATTAAAAATTGGTAAAAGATGTGTTATAGGGGTTAAGTAGTAATGGGTTAGCATGCGTTGTAAGGTATAGTAACTGTAGGGAATGGAATAACAAACACATTTAGCGGTGGAACTTTATTAGCCTGCCCTTAAGGACCTAAAGAAAAGCACGTACCAGCTAATCGTCAATATAATTTAAATAATTTTGTGTAAATTTAATAATCATCATTTATCATATAAAAATTATAAAAAAGCGTTCTTTCTCCATCCGCAGTTTTTTCATTAAAATAACTTGTGTGTGGTAAAAAAACATCCAGATATATAAGTTACCAGGGAAACATAACAAGGAGAATCGCATCAAAGTATTTATTTAATGGAAAATGTATTATTGATACTGCTTTATATTACTGATCAATTCCGTCGAGGGCCATCGCTGTTGACCTCAGCCTCTTCAATTCATCTGAGAGCTTAGTCCTTGGAGGTCGGTTGTTGAAAGAAATCGCGACTTTTGTGTTAAGGATAGCCACCTCAGATTTTATGATTGAATTGATTGAGATTTTATATTTAAAAAAGAAAAAATAATGTATTCGTGTTATTTCATTATTTAATTTATAAAAAATCTAGTGGGAGTTTACACGCGGTAGAAGTGAAAATTTAGTATTCTGATTATTTTTTAGGAAAATGAGATGAATAACTACACTATGAATGTCGTAAATATTTGGTTTTGGCATTATTTCGCTAAATTTTAATATATATTAATAATGTTAGTAAATATACAACAATGAAAAAAATTTTAAAAGTGCGCGACCGTCACTACGATTCAACAGAAAATAATGTGCTATAAATTTCAATGTTTCTCGCTTTCTCTCTTTCTCCTTCTCTTTGTATGTATTTCCAGCATAGAGAAATATATTTATAAACGTATTTTATCTCATTCTCGCACAGGTTTAAACCTATCTATATATGTGTATCTGTCTTTTTTTCGTTTTATATAAACCAATCAAACCGTCTCAAAAAAAGAGCTTAAAAAAAGAAATCTGATACGTATAATCTAATTAACTGTGGAAATATCCATGACACTCAAAACTTATATTATGCGAACACTACCAAGCAGGTTTTAGTAGGTTCAACCATCGGGCCGTGGACCCTCCGGCGCGGGTCGTTGTGGATTATAATTTTAAAATGGCTATAGAAGATGAAAATGAAGATTGATGAAAGATGAAAATGAAAGACACGGTGAAGCACAACACGGAGGAGGCGCTCGTCCTCAGGAGCGTACGTGAAATACGCGAGTTTCGATTCTGTAAGGAATCGAATCAAAGCGCGATGATCGTCGGATGTGGAACATTTTACTTTAATGCCCGCCGGAGTGCTAAGGGCGGACGTGTAGTTGACCTTAAGGGTCTTTAATCTATTGGAAATCAAAGTCCATTGGGACTTGTCTTGTATCGTGACTGGAGGCGGGTGGTGCGGCTTTCTACCTGCGGAACCCGGAGTGAGCGAGACGGAGCTAGGTCCTTTCGTCGGCTTATGCAACGGTATAGCCGGGGCTGGCACACGAGCGCCACCTATATTTGCGGCTTTACTTGTGCCTGCGGAACCCAAATTTGTCGGGTTAGCCGGACGACACCTGTTGTAAGAGTCGGTCGTATAACCGTCCTTGTCTGTTTGCGCAGAAGGCGCGGGAATCGCAGACGTGGACTCGGTCGCGATCGCGGTCGACTCGGCGGACGCCGTCACGTCTAGTTCCATCTCGGAGCTGGTCTCTGAGCTGGAGCTAAAATCGAGGCCTCAAGTAGGCCTTTGTCGCGCGCGTCTAGAGGAGACTGCGGCGATAAGGTCGCGAAAGAGTGCGCGGTCGGAATATTAAAAAGGCCTGCGACGTAACATTGCGGTAGGTTAAATTAATAATTTCCTAGTCTAGACCGCTCGCGAGGAGATTTTTGCGGTATAATTCTATCAAAGCTAACGGATCCATTGCGGTGGATCGAGGAGAGGGGGGGGGGGGCGCGAAACAACCTCCCTACCTTAGGGGCAGGGGGGCACGCCAACGGTAAGCTAACGGACTAGCCCGAGTCCGGACCAAGAGAAACTGTGGGCAAAGTGCAATGCCTCACAGAGGGGTCCTAACTTGCCTAGGGGGAGGCCCTAACAAGCCCGAGGCTGAGGACGCAGACCGGTAAACCGGGCTACGCCCAAACAGACACCCGGGGATGGAAAAAGGGGAAAGGGAGGGTGGTAGGTCAACACCTGGACTAGACTAGGCGACCTCGCCAAGGCCTAGCTACCCAGGCCCGTCTGCCTTTGCAGTAGGCCGCGGGGCCTACGGCGAGCGGGCAGGGCGCTCCAACCTACTTCGTTGAGCAACGTGAGGTTTCCGCAGGTTGGCCAGACGATTGGACTTTATGCAGCCCGGGTTTGCACTGAAAAGTGCAGTTTGCTGCGTTCAAAATGGAGTGCCTACAATTGATATCCCGTTCTTCACTGAGCCGGACAGAATCGCGACGAGCATTCAAAAACTAACGCGTACGCGCCACGAACAAGAAGCACGAAGCACGGACACGTAGTCGGGCCGAAGAAACGCACTCGCGAAAACCTCGAGCAAAAATAACGGCTTTTGAAGGCAGCGGAGCGCACGTCTGACTCGCGCGGCGACACTAATCGGACTCTATAATCGTTCATATTTATGTATGGAATTTATGTATCTCTAATGTGGTGGTCCTAGTAATATTCCAGTGGCGTTGAAGTCACGCCTCTCGGGTGTTTCGTAGTGGTACTGGACGTAGTCATTAACACACTGCAATCATTTTCAGAAATGCCTGTTTGTTGGTGTAGGCATCATTGGTGAAGTACTAAATTTATTGGAAAATATCAGCAAAAAAACCGGAGAACATACCCTCGAGTAACATTTCATCTTTGTTTCATTGCAATCGGTTTACTCTATCAAAAGTTATTGCGATTTGACTGACGATGCGAGTTAAGTATGAGAGAAGATTAGCCAAGTAAATAAAATAATATAGACCTGTCATACTACCGAGTATATATTGATTAATGTTCTTAGTTTTACTATTAAAATCATTATTTTTTATCTAAAAAATTTATCACAATGTTATAAACAATGCAGCCGAAGTATCACCATGTTGAATGAATTAAATTCTGCTTATTTAAGATCATATAATAACAATGTACCCGATGCAATTTTCCAACGAAAATATTTGAATAGGATCCCGAGGAGTCATCGTATTCTAATCCCCCATGTAACCCTCACATGGGTTGAATTATTGTGATTGTTCTCATCTGTTGTATAAACAATATCTTTGTTTATCAATTTTAATATTTTTAAAGAGATACTACACAATCCATATTAATTATGTCTACGACTTCGGACTGGTTTATTATTGTTTTTAACCAATTTCAAAAGGAGGATGTTCTCTTACGAATGTGTTAATAATAATAAATAGATATCTGCTTTGAAACTTATTTGAACGTAATTTTTTTGGCATTGGAAGTAACTGATAAAGAAAATCGTTGTTGGAATTGTGTGAACAGACTTAAAAAAGCACAACCATATACATCATTTGGACTGTAAGGCAGTCTTATAGATTTCCTAAGAAATATGTTTCGCTATAAAACGAGAGTTTGGAAATTTGTAGTTCAGGTCGTTGTACCTTTCTTAATTACTACCTTTCCATGATTCACACATTAATTCATACTTTATTTGTACTGTCGTATACAATTTATGTTTCTGTTTGTCTGTAAATAATATTGTATAGAACGAAGAGGTCAAATGTAAGAGGAAATATATTTTTTTAATAATAAACTTCTCATAAAAGTATATCAAATTAACACAACACAAATGATCAAATGCTAACCAATTGTTTTCAGGTGAAATTATTAAATAATTATTGTAGGAAGTTCTTACTCTTCTTCAACTCCTACTGTGATTTGATTAGATGAATTATAATTATATTACAAGTTTCTTGCAATCATTTCAATGAACTAAAAAGATAGTGGCTGTCTTGTTAGAACTTTTCAGCGAGTTATAGTTGCAGGTCAGAATCCATCCTCCGTGGTATTCTTTCCAATCGACTTGTTACCAATAAATAAACAATATTATGTAATACACCACCAATCTTACAAAATATAGAGATCAATAACACAAGATTATGAACATGAATAAAATATAAAATCAGCTGCATGACATTCCAAGATCCCGCCAAAAATTCCTATATAAAAGTTTTTTAAAACTTTATTTTTGGCAACTAATCTTTCATATTATGACTGTCATTGTCGCGTAATTAATAATATTACAAGCGTCGTGTGATTATCTCAATATTCTAACACGATGGTGGCTCCCTTGTTAGAGCTTCCAGGGAGTTTTTGTGGCATCTTAGAATTTCATGCTCCGTGGTATTATTTTTCATTCACTTCACTTATGCACAATAAACTAACTATATTACGTAAAACACCACCAAATTTACAGAATATAGAATCAAATAACACAAGATTATGAATAAAATATAAAATCCAATACATGACAGACAAAAACCCGTCAAAAACTCAATAATATATAAAAGTTAATTGTTCAAAATTAAACAATGAACATATAAAACCTCTTTACGATTAAAGTTATCTGCTCAGGAATTTGTAAAGTTATTTACATGAAATGTTAACATAGGGGTTAACATCCCGATTTGTCACGAGATTGTTTGTCCTAAAATGCTTTGGTACACCGTTTGTGTTCACAAAATAATTAGCTAATCACACAGTTACAAGCAAAACTCGCTTTAACGACATCGCTACGAACGCTTGCGAAGTTTTGACCTCCTAAAAGGATCGAGAGATTTATTTTAATTTATGTTGTAAAATAGAACGTCTCTTGTACCAAAATATATTATATTGGTAAGGAAATACAAGAGAGTTGGCTGACAGCCCTGAGCGCTTTCCCTAAAGCCCGGTGAAGCTGTGAAGATCCGTCAAGTAAGTAACGTGCATTCAGGCCGAAAAGAAAACACAACAGTGATGGCACATGTGGATTCTTTTTTTTTTTAGGTTTGAGCGTTTGGTCATAATGTTATCTGATGTCACGCTAAATATAGAGTGAACTGGCTCACGAGTGCAGCTGTTGAAATACACCAACAGGTTCTTTGCTACAGATTTTCAACAAGGATGGTAACTAGTCAAACTTAGACAAAGCCCTACATGCTATGATTTCATCATAATGTTTTCCCTCATCGAAAGCTTTGACTCGGTTGCAAGGATTCGAATCTACGTTCATGTATCGAAACACTATCGACAAAGCTACAATGGTAGGACTTTTTCTAACAATCATTCAGTTAGCATCCTAATAGTGGTAGGGCCACGCTAAAGCTATTACTAGTTTTTCAGCACGAATGGGTTAGTTCGTCCGGGGTACTACCACCCTCTCATAGAAAACCGACGTGAAGTAACAGTGCTTGCATTGTTGCGTTTCGTTCGATCAGTGAGAGTGCCGGAGGCCCATTTCCGCCTCTCTCCCCATTCCCTCCCCCCTCTCTCTCTCCCTTTCCTTCTCCCCCAAACACAGGCTGGCAACGCACTTGCGACTCCCTTGGCATTGTTTGTGTCTACGGACGGCGGTGATTACTCAATATCAGGTGATCCACCTGTTCCTTTACCTTCTATGATAAAAGAAAAAAAGTAAATCACCTCCGTCGTATTGGAAATTATATTATAGATCTTCTGTTGGCTTGTTGTACATTAACGCTGAAATTATTGGGTGCAATCTTCTATAAATTGGGTCTTTCGTAAAGTACTACAACTTACAAACGAATGTTGGTGTTATACCTAAACAGAGTATCTTTTCATTTTACGTTGCAACGTTGTTGAATAACTATATTTTTTTTTATATCTGTATAGGAGGCAAATGAACAGGTGGGCCACCTGATGTTAAGTGATCACCACCGTCCATAGACACTTGCAATACCATGAGAGTTACAAGTGCGTTGCCAGGCTGTGTTGGGCAGGAGGGGGTGGGGGTGGAAAGGAAAGGAGGGAGGGAAGGTGAGGTAATCATATTGTTATTATTTACAAACGTTGTAATCCCGTAGAATCATGCTGGATTTGTCTTTCTTATTTAAGACTCGAAATAACCATATACATAATTAATTTCTATTGGGACAAATACATATCTAAGTACCACGAAAAACAGTCGTTTGCAGAATCGCAAAACAGTCCTCTTGGTAAAATACTCGACAAGCGATGAACAACAATGGCCCTTATCGAATGTGTCACAGATACAATAATATCCAACGTAAATTTGATACTTCTCATTGTTTTTTAGCCTCAATAGAAACTCGATGGAAAAAGAACTGTTATTAGATTTAAAATTTCTAAATAGATTTAAATTTTAATTCATAATACGTATATATATTTAGATAATAAATTTATTTCACGTGTTCTTATAGAAATTAATTGTTATAATATTATTCAATTGTAATATTATAAAGGAAACGTTTTATTATATCTGTCTCATTTACTCTTTATGGCTATTATGATCGTACGAGTAATTAAGATATCATTATGTCCGCTCGTCTCTTAATACACGCTAATGTCAATTACTTCAAATTGAAAACGAATATAGCACTGACATTAATTTGATACTCTTTGATATTTTCCATAAAAATAATTAACAAACAAAACATAAATATTTTCGTATCCAAAATTTTAACCGTATTTATTTAGATTAAACATTGGATAGGAACGATCTAAAACGTACATACAATTGGGGAGAACACTTTGTGATGTACACAATCAAACATGACATACTTCCTTTGTAATTAATTAAGATGTTGCTCTTTGTGTGTGTTAATGCTGAGTTTGTAGGAAATGGAAGGTTATAACAGGGATTACTTTAAGACATTGTTAATTCTGTACACATTTATATTAGGTAGATATATATTATTCATTTGTATAAATATGTATATCCAATATCAAATCATAATTTGGGGTGTAAGGGGTGTCAAATAACATCATAAGACTTGAGACACCCAAGCCAACCTCACCTGCACGTGGTGCACCCTGCTGAATAACGAACGAGGCAATGGCGAAAGCGGGGTGGTAGAGTTTTACAGCCCGACTGGGTCGCAACCACCATGTATATGGCGAAAAAGCCCGTAATAGTGATTCGCTTCTGCGGGTCGCGTTTCAGGATCAGCCTGTGCATATCCAGCTTTATGGAGGCCGACATGATAGTGGCGACCGGCGATGGATAGTGTGTCAATCGGTGGTCGCTATTATTTTTGGATTGTACTGTGCTTACCATCAGGCATAGTGCAGTCATTTTGCTGTGCTATAATAAAAAAATATGTAAATTAACTTTGTCCCAAAAGTTTATTTCAGAATATGGTCGGAAGTTACATCCACAAATCTAGTTTCGAATTTCTCAAAAAACTTGAGGTTTTGGTAGAGGCAGAACGGTAGTATACTGGTAGGGTAATTTTAAAGATTGATTTGCTACGAACTTCGAATAGAAAATCTTATCTCCATACACCTACAGATGTGTTTCAAAACCCGTGTTTTTATCCTTAATGTTACTTAGTTACATATGTTATAAAATTTTTACTGTATTCCATTGTAACTCATATCCCAAAAAAATGAATATGAAGGTATCAATGAAGATTATGTATTTTGAAAATTCTGTCAGTGTTCGATAGCTCATTTATCGAGGAAGGCTATATATCAGTTATCACGCTAAAATCCATTGGAGGGAAGCACAAATGAAGAATGTTTCAAAATCGTTTTTTTTCTTTTTCAGAGCTTCCGCTGCATATTAGAGTTAGCCCAAAGTAACTATTCCACGCGGACGAAGTCGCGAGCAGAAGTAGTATACAATAAACGTGTATTTTTTTCATTTTGCATAACGTTAATATATATATAAAACATAAGCTATAAAAATAGTCTAACTGAAGTTGTCAAGTGTAAATCGAGCCAAAGTTATGGGTCCCCAAAAGAATGATTAAATCCCAATTTCTAGTAAACACAATATAAATCTCTGTGCGTGATCTAATTTGAACGTTTTTTATATATAATTTCAAGTATCGCTTAGAAATAGTGTTTAAGTTAAATTCTTTAGGGTTAAGGAAAGTCGTAAAGGAAATTTATGTGTTAAAAAAAGCGAGAAAACTCTGAAAAACCTTCGTAAAAATCGTGAGACAAGAAACATATAATCACCAGGGGAGTAGAAATTTGCACGTTTCATCTTAACAAGATGCGAAGCTTGAAACAATCTATTCGTCATCGGAGATCGCGAAGAAATTATAAACGACCTCTATTAAATTCACCTCTCCTGGTACCCGACGGTTATCCTTGTCATTCAATTAAATGACAGTCTGTTTGTAAATAAACGTTTATTTATCATACCTGTGCATCTCCCGCGTAGTTGAGAGTGAACTTGACACGTCTGAACACTTTCGCGACTACGGCCACACTGCCGCCCGTTGGTAATACGGGGGTGGGTTGGATTTATACAGAGCTGTAATAAATGCATGGACGTAATATTAAATGCCACAAACCATTTTTAAGTAAAACTTCTATGGGGCGTGGGTGTCAATTAGTTTTTATAAAATGAAAATTTGTAACGAAAAAGAGATTGCTATAAATGTATATATAGGTTTTTGGCTGTGAGAGAATGAGATAGTATATTTTTAATATGCTCTGCATATATACAAAGCGAGGGAGATATAGAGACTTTGAAATCTGTTTCGTACATTATTTTCTCTTGGCTTGTAGTAACTATTACGCAATTTTAATTTTTTTTTCTCGATCTGACTACGCTATTGACCCAACAAGGTCTTAACAGCTTCACCGGACTATCCAATTTGTTGGTTAGCCCCTTATAAGTAAATGTAACCGCCGCGCTCCAGATAATGAGATGTTCTGGTCTGGACCTCATTGATCGAGTACGGAGCATGCAGACGCTATTACGGACCTTCCTGGCTGTCAATATTCCTAAAAAAGATGAAGAATTTGAACGAGAAGAAAATAGGAACAATTTTAAAACTTGACGCACCGCACCGATTTGTTTTTTATAGACAGTTCGCTTTCTACCGCCATCGACGAAAGCATTGTGCTTTAATGTTTAAGATTTTCCTGTGACTATCTTCCATATTTAATACGCTATATCCGTTTCATCCATCATAGCTGAAGAAAAATCCACAGACACCGCGCATTTCGCCTAGGACGCCGCTGCTCCGTACGAGGTGCTGCATTGCAAGTCAGTTCACACTTATTATTTGAGGGTTCTGCTGCTCTTTCGCTCACTATTTATTTTTGTTTCATATCTTGGTGGGGCCTATTTACACGCTATTTACACGCATTAGCTCCTTCAAATAATATTGTTAATATCATTAAAATATAACAAATTATTGCTTGGAACAAATGTTTACCGTCTGTATTAAGCACCATTTATGTCCATTCTCTTCAAAAATAATCAGAATACAGTGTTTTACTTCTACTGAGTTGAAAACACACATTCGATATTTTTAACAACGACTAACAATCACACAGCAATTGTTCACATTAATTAACGTCAATATCATCGTTCAACATTCAAATTATCTTTTTATAGATTACTAGCCTCTGCCTGCGACTTCGTTCGCGTGAAATAGTTCCTTTGGAATAACTAACACATAGCGGAAGCTTTCATAAGGAAAAAATAAACAATTTTGAAACGTTATTAATTGATGCTCCGCTCCTATTGTTCTTAGCGTGATGATATATAGCGTATAACCATCCTCGAGCTATATAACACTGAAACAATTTTTCAAATCAGACCAGTAGTTCCTTTTTTTTTTTTTACATGGGGAAATCCCTTCGGATGCCCACCCTGGCCGGGCAGCTAGGGTGGGGTATGTCCGACTTGCACGGACTAAAACCCCATGGTGCCTCCTTACACCTGTTGGCCGGGGAGCAGGAACTGCCTACAGCACTACCTCTGCTCACCCGGCAGGTGTCGGCCCCTCAAACCAGTAGTTCCTGAGATAACCCCCTACAACGTCACAACGTCACTAACTCACAAACTTTACCTCTTTATAATATTAGTATAGATAAAAATATATGTATTCTCAGCTCTATATAGGTATTAGTTCAGTTTGGTATCTAAATAAGAAGCGAGCGCGATTGGCTCCCGCTCATAGAACCGCCCGCCCAGCAACAGTTTGCAAGTGCTGCCAGATTAAAATGTAAAATACTTAATTAAGTAGGTTATGTATTTAGAAACTCTGGGCTTGTAGACGAGGTATCCGTTTTTGATTCACTAAATTCATATTTGGTGTTTGACAACGTGCTTGCAAAATTTCATGATAGCTGAGTAGTTTAGGCGTGAAAACGTAACAAAGCTACATTCGTATTTGTAACATTAGTAAAAAGGTGAGGATAGTGGTAGTAACTTAAAAATTAATGACGTGTGGATATGTTGCTCTTCTCTGTGCATCCATTATAGACGTTGTAACTATTTATGTTTTGTAAAAATATTTAACATGAACAGATTTACCAGACCGAGTTTCTTGCCGGTTCTTCTCGATGATTGGGTTATTTTTCTGAACTGGTGGTAGCATTTGGTAGTGGTAGAGCCACGCTGAAGCTATTATTATTTTCAGCACGAATGGGTCGGCTCGTCCGGGGAAGCACCACCCTCTCACAGAAAACCGACGTGAAGTAACAGTGCTTGCATTGTTGCGTTTCGTTCGGTCAGTGAGAGAGCCGGAGACCCACTACCCTTCCTTTCCCCTTCCTCCTTTCCTTCCTGCCCCTCCCCCACCCTCCGCCCAAATACAGGTTGGCAACGCACTTGCGACTCCCCTGGTGTTGCAAGTATCTATGGACGGTGGTGATCACCTAACATCAGGTGACCCATCTGTTCGTTTGCCTCCTATGACACAATAAAAAAAAAATTGACTTTCATAAGCGCCTTCTCAGGGCCTAAATTGAATAAAAGATATTTTGATTTTGATTGCTGGTGATTGTGACTTTTGTTATGTAATTTTCCTGCTATATTACAATATACATTTTATATTATACTATGAATATATATTAAGTAGGTAAACTGTAATTACATAGGTATAAAGCTTAGATAAGAATCATAAACAAACAAATAAAAGATAATTAATTATGTATATTATATGTACAGATAAGTGTCTGGATACTTGGATCACAGTAACATGCAGGCTACAATCTATATTTTTTGTTTGATTCACCGATAAATTGAAGTTAGTAGAAAAAACCCTGACATCTGAGTGTATAGTGTTAGAGTTAATATACATATGTAGACGAAATTGCGGGCAGTTACTAGTTTATGATAATTATTTTTGGGATAATAAGATACTACTTTGGCAACACTATCTCTTTCACAGGAAAAGCGTCTATTATCCGGCCAATGTAAGACGTCAATCAATATAACAATATAATCTCATGCGGTCTACGCGTTTAATGTTGGTAGAGTAACAGAGAGATACTATTCTTCTATAGTTTTATGTTATCGTAAAATCGCCCTTAATACATTGAAATACGGGTGTACATGTTTGTATTTTAAACTATGTAATAAATAAGAGTATTTATTATTTCTTTGTAAAGCCTCTTTTGATTGATAACCGTTAATAATTTCATTAGGTTATTAACTCGTCTCGATTATCACGGATTATTTTTACATGAACTTTACGCTAATCCATCAATCATAAGGTCCCTAAATGAAAAGCGATAAACATCCAAAATTAAATCAATCATCTGCGTCAGTTGTTAGACATTTTTTCTCGCTAAATAACAGTACTTTCAGGAGTTTAAATGCTCTGTTACTATATTAAGCCTTGGTAATAATGCCATTGGAACATTCATAGTGAATTTTTTTTTAATTGCTACACTTTTCGAAGTGTTGCCTACATACATTATTTTATAGAATTTCAAAAATATAACCATCGACACAAATCTCTGTAATTATATTGGAAAAGTCTGTAACTATATAACAAACCTTTTCCAACATGTTGTATGCTAAATTCTTCCCAA
>JACEII010000121.1:594486-605035 GCA_014332785.1 Antheraea mylitta | reverse complement strand
TATATATATATATATATATATATATATATATATATATATATATAATTAATAATATATAAATATTATAAAGTAAATTTGGTGACTTAACAAAGTAACATAAATATTGTAACACATGAATAAAGCAACACATTATTTATGGGTGACACTTACACCACAATCTCAAGTTATATCGAGTGTACAATCTGAATGACTTATTCATTCATTAAATTGTAAACATGTCGACATAAAGCGATTATATATAATCATATATGTAATTTGAAATACCTTGAAGCAAATAATTTACGTTGGTCTAAAATCACTAGAGTGATATTATGAAATCATTTGAACAAGAAGTACTTCTATTTGAAAACGTGAAGAAAAATGTATAAAATGAGCTCTGTATATTGTTATATTATATCTTTTGTATATCTTGTACACGGTTTCGATTGGTTTGAATTGGATAATGATAAATTTTTATATAAAGAGAAAAGATCTGACGCTTTAAAACGTGACGGGGTTTTGTCTTACTTTGAACAAGACATAAAGGCAATTAATAGTGGGAAAGGTATAACGAAGAGGCCTGATGAATTTGACGATATAAAGGTGCTTTTAGAAGAAAAATATAAATTTCATAATAATGAGACTACTAGAAAAAGATTTCAAATACAGGCCGGAGGTAAATATATAATTTCATGGAAGTGGTTACTTTATTTTTGGTAGCCAATCTCATAGTAGATTATTACTGTCATTGTCGAGTAGTTAATTATGTAACAAATCTCTTTTTTTATATCATATAGGAGGCAAACGATCATGCGGGTCACCTATTGGTAAGCGATCACCGCCGTCCATAGACACTAAGAACCTCAGAGGAGCCGCAAGTGCGTTGCCAGCTTGTGTTTCGGGGAATGGAGATAAAGGGGAGGGGTTAGAGGACAGGGGAAGGGAGAGGAAAGGGAGGAGAGGGGAGATGTGATTATTTCAATGTTCTAATAAAATGGAGGCCGTCTGTCAGTAGTGTCAGTAATGGTAGAGCCATGATAGTAGTGGTAGGGCCACGCTGAAGCTTTAACAGGTTTCAGCATGAATCGGTCAGCTCGTCCGGGGTAGTATCATCCTCTCACAGAAAACCGTCGTGAAGTAACAGTGCTTGCATTGTTGCGTTTCGTTCGGTTAGTGAGAACGTCGGAGGCGTAGCTCCCTCCCTCTCACTTCCCTCTTTTCCCCTTCCTCCTTCCCCACCAACACAGGCTGGAAACGCACTTGCGACTCCTCTGGTGTTGCTGGTGTTTATGGACGGTGATGATCACTTAACACCAGGTGACCCACCTGTTCGTTTGCCTCCTATGATATAAAAAAACATTCCAAGGAGTTTCTGAGGCAAGTCCGAACCCATGCTCCATGGTATTATTTCTCATAAAATTCACTTCTGTACACCTGTAGTACGTAATACATCTTCGATGTAACAAAATATAGAGTTAAATAACACAAGATTATGAATATAATATAAAAAACCACTACATGACATTCCAAGATCCCGTCAAAAAACACTAAAACGATTAGTTCGGGAGATCTCTCTAAGGAGCAGTTATTAATTGAAAAATATTAGGCAAATTTAAATTACTACTATAATTAATTTAAAATAATCACTATTTATAATTTAATATATTTTTGCATTTTGAAAGTTACCTTATTCAGTATAAAGAAAGGTAGAAAAAACAGTGCGTGAACAAGAAATGAAACTTCTTTGGCTTGTATGCATTAAATTATATATACGCTAGTCCCTACGGATGTTGTCAGCACTGATAATTAAAAAAAAAAAAACTACATAACCCTTTCTCATGAATCACTTTATCGAATGGTGTAAACCGCGTGAAAATCCGTTAAGTAGTTTTTGAGTTTATCGAGAACAAACAGACAGACAGACAGATGTGGCCAAGGACTACGTTTTATACTATGTATTGATGAGAATAAACATAGATTATATCTATACTAATATTATAAAGAGGTAAAGTTTGTGAGTTTGTGACGTTGTGATGTTGTGGCGTTGTAGGGTGTAATCTCAGGAACTACTGGTCCGATTTGAATAATTCTTTCAATGTTATATAGGTCATTCATCGAGAATGGTTATAGGCTATATATCATCACGCTAAGATCATTAGGAGCGGAGCACAGATGAAAAATATTTCAAAATCGGGATGTTTTTCCTTTTGAGAATTGCTGCGTGTTAGTGTTGGTGTAAGTGTATCTGTTCCACGCGAACGAAGTCGCGGGCAGAAGCTAGTACAATATAAAGACCGGTAATATAAATTTACTTAAAACTTACATTTACTTAAATTTACATTTTCCCATTTTGGTATATTATTAGACACATTCAGACACTTACATATATGTACACCTACCTTACGTTTAGCGTGTATCTCAATTTTGTCTCCGGTGAAGCTGTAAAGACCTTGCCAGGTCAATAGCGTAGTCAGTTCGAGAAAAAAAAGTCATAAAAAGTTCTATTTCAAAAATATACAAACTATTTGGAAGAAACATATAGAACTCCTCATAAAAAGACGTAATAATGCAAAAATCTTTTGCGCGATACGGTGACACACAAATATACATCACTGCTACAACACTACACGATCACCCACACACACGTGCACGCCGACACGCTTACACATGAAAGTGGAAGGGTTTACTTTTTTCCCTTATCGAACTGAAAAACTCTCAATTTTCCGATAATAAATATATGGAGGAGTTGTTGAGGCGTGTATGCTTGGTACACATATACGTTTCAACAACTCATACATATATGAATAGTTAGCTAGGTTAGCTAAGATAGGTCGCGATTTTGCATGCAACAGGCAACAGCCAAGCCGAGGTGTGCCGTGCACCCTTGAGCTGGTTGCCAAAATAAAATCGGCTGAGTGCCTCAAGCGCTCGCCTTAGTAGTCCGGTGAAGCTGTTAAGACCTTACTGGGTCAATAGCGTAGACATTTCGAAAAAAAAAAAAAAAAGCAAAAATCTTATTAGAAAAATTGATAACCAGTCACTAAAATAGATCGTCCGGTATGGCAGATAGCCAGATAATCAAATTATAATTAAGTATATATTTAAAAATGTCGCCCAAATATCATTATATGCTATTGATAATATTGATCAATGGATCTAGAATAATATATACTGTCAAATAATTCGCTGAAGATTTAACAAATACCCGTGTTTTATAATTATTTTATCGGTTTAGGTACCCATGTGCAAAAATCCATTCAAAATCAAAATCAAAAATACTTTATTCAGTTTAGGCCCTAATAAGGCACTTATGAACGTCAAAAACTATCACCGGTTCGGAAACAACCCAACCATCGAGAAGAATCGGCAAGAAACTCGATCTGGTTTATCTTTTTAATATATATAATATTTAGACTATATTACATACATGACAGAAACTTTTAATGGAAAAGAAATTTAATGGATGCACAGAGATGAGTCAGTTCCAGACATCACTATCGTTCACATACTGATCCATTCTATAATAGCCTTTTGAGACCAAAACCCGCTTGACATGGCGCTTAAATTCACAATCAGGCAAATCGGTAATATCCTTTGAAATTTTGTTATAGAACCGTACACTATTTCCCAAAAAACTATTACTCGTTTTACTAAGTCTAAAACATGGGATAACCAGTTTGTCACGGTTCCTAGTATTTAGACTATGCCGGCTTTTTACAAAATCCAGTTTATCAAGGTTCTTTCGGACATACATTAAATTATCAAGAATGTATTGGGATGGCAGAGTTAAGATACCGAATTCCTTGAACTTAGTTACTTAGAACCCAAGAATACAGTATTATCAACTAACTCTACAAAATTCCCCTCAATCCTGATGCTGCTATCCACTCGTGGAACATTAGGCAAAACAAATCTTATACATTTTGTTTTGCCTGTATTTAGCACTAAGTTATTTAATGCAAATCAATGAGAAATTTCATTTAGAGTATTATTTACATGCCTAACCTCTGAATCTGCCCTTTTCACTTTAAATATAATTGAAGTATCGTCTGCAAAAAGCACCATGTCAGCACAGTTATTGACCATTAGCGGCAGATCATTTATGTATATTAAGAACAAGAACGGCCCCAGTATAGAGCCCTGAGGGACGCCAATTCGCACAAAGGATCCTGCAGAGGTTACCCCTTGTATGCTAACTTTCTGACAGCGATCTTTTAAATAAGAGACTAGAAGGTCGAGAGAAGGTCCACAAATACCATAATGTTTTAATTTTAGATTAAGTGTAGTATGGTCAACGCAATCAAAGGCCTTAGACAGATCGCAAAACACACCAACTGAATCATGCGAATCCTCCCAGGCACTCAATATATAGCTTATGAGCGTTGCCCCAGCGTCAGTAGTAGATTTCGATTTCGTAAAACCAAACTGTCGACCATCCAGAAACTTATGTACATTGAAATAGTTCACTAATTGGTTGAGCATAATCTTTTCAAAAACTTTACTTAACGACGGAAGTACAGAAATAGGTCTATAATTCCCAAGACTACTTCTGCAGCCTGATTTAAACAAAGGAACTACTTTGCTTATTTTCATTAAATTGGGGAAAGTTCCTTTTGCTATACACTGGTTAAATATGTTAGCCAAATGTGGTGAAATAGTAACAATTAAAGACTGTACTACTGTTACCGATATACCCCATATGTCTTCGGTGTGTTTTAAATTTAATTGATTTAACGATTGAAAGTGTTGTCTGCGTCATAGTGTTTGGCCGCTCTGAATATAGCTTTAAGTTCGGTATTGTGCATAGTACAGTCAAGAGGTTATACCTTAATGGTGTGAGGTACGAGCGCGGTTGAGCCTGCACCCCTTCACCTATTTCGCGTCCCTCTAATACCCACATTTATGTTTTACGTGTCTACATCAAAGCGGTCAAATGTTTGACACGGACACTTGATTTGAAGCTATTTCGGTCAACAAAATAATATGGATAAGATTTTTAATTCCTGTGTTTTTATAATCTCCTGGTAGATGCGGAGGATAATGTTGATCAATATATGGCGTGGGCAGTCCGTTCAGACGCCGTCCGCAGGATTGTCGGGGGAATGGAGACCAGTATAGACATGTACCCGTACAATGTAGCAATATCAAGAAATGGGATACACTATTGCGGTGGCTCTATCATTGATGAGCAGTGGGTACTCACCGCTGGCCATTGCTTGGACTTGTAAGTAGTTTTCAAACTGATTATGCTATTGGCCTAGCAAGGCCTTTAGAGGTGAACGGTGTTACTAAATCGAGCGCTTAAAGCGCTCAGCCGTTATTTTGACAACTAGTTCAAGGGTGCACATCACACCTCGACTTGGGCTATTGCCTATACCGTGAATGTAACTAGATAAACTATGCTAAGCTAATTATATATATATATATGTTTTTGAATCATACAATAAAATTACTTTTAGGCATATAAGTTATAGTACCTGGGTGACCGAGCCTAGCTCTGTGCGTTAAAAAACCATTTTAAGATTAAAATAAACCGTTAGGTATGCCTCACAAAATTAGCATTTTTTCACAAAAAAAAATTATATACATTCGGATTAGAACTGGAGTTACATGGATTTTTGAAGCAACCAATTTTCACCTGAGCTATTTTTGTTTTGACTGCGGCGGCGAAATCTACCTTCATATTCTAGCTATATTTTTTCATTGTATGAAATCTAAGTTAATAAAGTTTTATATGAATAAAATCTAGCTAGATTGATTTATCGTCCCCGAAACTACCTACATACTAAATTTCACGGAAATAGATAACGTATATATGCAAATATAAAAGTATACAAGAATTGCTCGTTTAAAAGCATTAGATAGGTAAAACAATTTTGATGTTTCACATCTGCCAGGCGTTCCGTGACGACTCAATTTTTTTTTTTGTTATTATACCATTGGCAACACTGCTTTATATTGTTTTCAAAGATATTATAAGCACAATAACAAAGTAATAGACTCGTTTAATAGAAATGATAAAATTCTAATAAATGTTTTTAAAATCATGTATGTCTCTGTAAAGTGGCATATAATTGAAACCAATACAACAAATTGTGTATAATTTTATAGTATTTGTCATGAATGGAAAAGAGAAATGGCTACATTCCAATTTCCGATAGTAAGCAACCGTGAAATTTAAATATATTTGATTTGTTGATTGATTTTTTATATCATTGAAGGCAAACGATTAGGAAGGTCACCTGATGTTAAATGATCACCGCCGTCCGTAGGCACTAGCAACACTTACAGAGTCGTAATTGTGTTGTTAGCCTGTGTTTTAGGGGAGGGAAAGGGAGAGATGGGATGGGAAGAGGGGGATATAGGCCTCCGGCGCTCTCATTGACCGAACGAAACGCAACAATGCAAGCACTGTTACTTCACGTCGGTTTTCTGTGAGAGGGTGGTACTACCCCGGACGAACCGACACATGCTGAAACCAGTAATAGCTTCAGCGTGGCTCTACCACTACTAAATTGTGATGTTTTGAAGCGATTACTTTTTAGCAGCATTGGATAATAATACTTAAATCATTGACTACAATGTATAGTTTCTTAATTAAATACAACTTGCATAAACATCTTTTTAAATATATAAAATTCGATTGTCATGATGTTTGTCCACGATAAACGCCGAAACTTCACCGATTTTCATGAAAATTAGCATTTATGTATGCTGTGCCCAAGACTTCGTCTGCGTGGAAATTAATGTAAAATATAGTATTTCCATTACAGTGTCTTAAATATTATTTATACATTATATAATATCCTGTTTTTCTAAGAGATTGATTTGCATTTACTTAACTAGTATTTCCTCGTATTTATCTCGAGCCGTCGATCAAATTACAATAACTTTTGATAGAGTAGACCGATTTTAATGAATCTAAGACTAATTGTTACTCGACGATATGCTTATAGTTTTATCTGCAGTATTTTGGCAGTAATGCGTGTTTAAACAGACAGACAGGCAGACATTTGTAATTTACTTATTCTTAGTTAATTTATATGTATATACTAACAGGCCTTTTTTTATTAACGTGGGGAAATCCTTTATGGATACGCCACCCTCCCAGGGGAGAGAGTGGGTTATGTCCGATTCCCACGGACTAAAACCCCACGGTGTATCGTCCGTCGCATTGTAGGGGCAGCCAGGGATCGAACCAGCTGTCAGCCTAAAAAACTGCTCCTGCGGCAGTCTGGCGCGTGAATCTTCGCCCTGCTATAGAGCGACTACTGGGTACACGACCAGTAGCCTCCCCTTCTCAGCCTCACCCGTGCAACGAGGAGATGGGCCCTCCGACACATCCCTTCAGGTTCGGCTACGGTGTTGGGAGAAGATAGATATTACGTCTCGCCCTTTCTACTGTTCTTCTTGGGGTGTAAGGGGTGTCGAATAACATCTTAAGACACACCCAAGCCAACCTCACCTGCACGTGGTGCACCCTGCTGATCAACGAACGAGGCAATGGCGAGAGCGGGGTGGCAGGGTTTTACAGCCCGACTGGGTCGCAACCACCATGCATATGGCGAAAAAGCCCGTCATAGTGACTCGCTTCTGCGCGTCGCGTTTCGGGATCAGCCTGTGCATATCCAGTACCGGATGACTTTCGTCATTATGGCCGGCATGACAGCGGCGACCGGCGATGGATAATCTGTCTCTCGGTGGTTGCCGATGTTTTTGGATTGTACTATGCTTAACATCAGGCTTAGTGCAGTCACTTTGTCGTGCTTCTATAAAAAAAAAAAAAAAAAAAAAAAAGAAGAGGGCTACTTCGCGGATCTACCTCCCGAGCCCTCTCCGCCGTATACTAACAGGCTTGACAGACGTCGTTCCACCCTGATAATAAAAGAACATTGACAAAGTATATACCTAAACCCTCCTCATGAATCAATTAATCTACTGGTGAAAATCACATGCAAAACCTTTTAGTAGTTTTTGAGTTTATTGCGAACAGATAAATAGACAGACGTGAAAGACAACTTAATTTATAATGTGTAGTGATGATATATTTTGTAGTACATACACTTCTATGTTTGCAGGGCCTATGGCGGAGACGTTAAACAATTAGAACCGTATATAATAAGAGCTGGCAGTTCATACCATAATAGAGGTGGTTACCAGGCAAGAATAAACAAGGTATTGCCTTTTTAATCTCCCTTTTTAGAAGTGGATTTAATTATTTATCAATCGAAATGAAATTGTAGCGTATGGTGTGAGGACTCTTTTGTTATTGGTAGTCCAATACTCACGAGCGTAATTTACTTATTTTATTATATTACTGGTGACCAATCTTTCGGATTATTACTCTCATTGTCCAATAGGTAATAATATTGCAAGTGGCTTGGGGTAATTTCATATTTCTAACAAGATATTGCATTCCCTTGTTAAAACTTTCCAGGGAGTTTATGTGGTATCCCAAAATTCATGCTTCACTGTATTATATTCCATCCACTTCACTTATGCACAATAATTAACCTATATTACGTAAAATGTCATAAATATTATAAAATATAGAGTCACCACAAGATGATGAATAAAATATAGGAGCCACCACTATTTGAAACATTGAAATCGTACCAATAACTTCACGAGAGTAATGAATTTTAATTCGTTACTGCTTTTTTTAATCAGAGGAGGCAAACGAGCAGGTAGGTCACCTGATGTTAAGTGATCACCTCCGTCCATATAGACTTGCAACACCAGGGAAGTTGCAAGTGTGTTGCCAGCCCTATGTTGAGGGAGGGGGAGGTGGAGGAAAGGAAGAGGACAGGGGGAAGGTAAGGAGAGGTGAACCTCCGGCGCTCTCACTGACCAAACGAAACGCAACAATGCAAGCACTATTACTTTACGTTGGTTTTCTATAAGAGGGTGATACCCCCGGGCGAGTCGACCCATTCATGCTGAAACCAGTAAAAGCTTAAAAGTGGCTCTACCGCCTACAAATTTCTGTTTTGCTGTTCTTTCTGTTGCATTGCTTCACCTTGTAAATTTCATTGTTAATGAAAACAAGCAACAAGGAGTACCGAGAGTAAGCAGATGAGTAGAAATACAAGACGCTTATGCAACAAAAAAACTATAACAAAATCATACTTATAGAATTTTTAATTTACATTTCCAGGTATTCTTCCCTAGTGCGTACGCACCGGGCATGTCTGATTTCGACTTCTCTTTGTTGCGATTGGACAGACCTTTGCCGATTGGTCAAAACATCGCCGTCCTCAACTTGCCCTCCAAGGATTATGTCATCAAGCCTCATGACATCCTGGTCATCACTGGCTGGGGCAGTACAGATGTAAGCTGTATCAGTTTATATTTAAAATAAAGTTTTTTTTCTCCTCTACTACAACTTGTAGTAGAGTTTGTAAGCTCTGTATATTATCTTCTTTAGTGGACAGTCGTGAATTACTTACTGTGTGACAAGGTGTTGCTGAAATAAAAAGTATTTTAGATACTAAAAGTGAATTTATATTTTTTTTTAAATAACAACGACAAAAATATATATCTCTACACGAAAACTCACATCAACAATCAAATAACGCAAGTAACACAATTAATCATAAAAACTCAAAACAATACAAATAACGATGTAAATGGTAAATGTAAATGGTAATGTAATGGTACTGACTGACAAACAAACATTTGACAATGGTACTTTTTTTTCTATAGGGGCTTTTATTCCACCGAACATATCTGGCCCATCGTTTCCCAATCTTTCTAACTCTGTGAGTCGCTGATGAGGTATCATAACCAGATCATACAGCTTTTTAGCTTCACCTGAACAGGGTTCAGCCAAGATGCTATGACAAATACATATGTTCGGGCAACTACTTTTTATACTACTCATCAACTACTCTCTTTCGATGCGGTTCTTAACACACTCCGTCATGACGTGATGCCCATCATCATTGCAAATTATTTATTGTATGTAGGCAGTACTGGGTTACATTATTAATTGCATGTATAATATTAATTTGAGATCATCGTGTAAGTGCGTGCGTGTGTTTGTAATTTCCTTCATGTATTAGTATACAGCAAACTTTATCTGAAAACCAGCGCAACAACGCTTGCATTTGCAAGCCTGCATCTTATGCTGAGACAAATCCTTTTTCACTCCAAGCAACATTGGTGCCATTTTAATGTTTATCTATACACTTGTAAATACGTGTTATATGTGCTGAATAAATATATCTTGCTCTGTACTATCAATTTTTGTATAACTCGCCGTGGGGTAGTAATAAGCTATATTTTGTTGTAATTTGATGCTAATGATATCAAAAAGAATTTTTCAAATAAGACGTGTTGGTTTAAAGATTGTGTTCTCGCGTCCACAAGACGTGTACCTCTCATTCCCCTGCACGTGTCCCCTGGGTGGTGCTATGGTGTAACAAATTGTTCTCTGCAGCTCTGTCCCACATAAATTAAACTTCGTAGCGAGGAATGAAGTAATTAATTAATCGATAATAACTAAACGATGGTTACTCTAGGGGCATTTCACGTGAAGCGGACAACGAAAAAAAGTTGAGCTATTAAA
>JACEII010000121.1:478192-594476 GCA_014332785.1 Antheraea mylitta | reverse complement strand
GAAGCGGACAACGAAAAAAAGTTGAGCTATTAAATTTCATTCATATTCAGCTTACAGATCCCATGAATGGGATGGGATACACATTGTTTTTTCTCAATTTAATGCGATATCTGCCAACTAAACCTACATAGGCAAGCACTAGACCACAACGCAGTGCGATATGTGTAACATTAATCGATCAATCTTCTTAGCTAATGCAGTGCCCATTTTAAAAGTTGGAGTATATTTTACGTGTGTTTTAAGCTATGTATTTACATAGAAAAAAATTTAATTAAGCTCGCCTAGGTTACTAAAATGCAGTTTTGAAAACTTTACGTCTGTTTTTGTACATTAAAAATACATTTTATTCAGGTTTCCATTTATTTTCAAAAAGAGTAATTAATCTTATATGTAAATTGTAACGTTTCATATTATTTCCAAAAAATCCAAATTTCAAACAACTACTGTTCCTTAGAAGCCCATTATTTGACAAAAAAACATGATATATAAAATAAATTATGTTTTCACATTCATACCCACTACAAGTCCAATTAGGCTCAATATGTACGAATTTCAGAACCTCAACTACTTTTATTGTCCGTTTCACGTAAAATGCTCCTGTAAAAGGTTACGGTGTTCAAAAAAGCCAGAAGATATCTCAATAATTGTGTAATGTTAGTACATATAATTTTAAAACTATGATTTTTCTTCTAGCCTTTTGGATATGGTCATATACCAGACCGCCTTCGGTTTGTTCCTGTTCCAGTAATGACACTGGACACCTGTAAGAAGGCATATAATTTATATATCACACCGAGGATGTTATGCGCTGGATACGCGACGGGCGGCAAGGACGCTTGTAATGTATGTAATTTGGATTACGAATATTTTGCTCAGTTTATGCTGGGGTTTATCTCTCAATTATTTTTTTTTTTATTGAAGCACGACAAAGTGACTGCACTATGCCTGATAGTAAGCATAGTACAATCCAAAAACAGTGGCAACCACCGAGAGACAGATTATCCATCGTCAGTCGCCGCTGTCATGCCGTCCATAATGACGAAAGTCACTGGATATGTACAGGCTGATCCCGAAACGCGACGCGCAAAAGCGAGTCACTATGACGGGCTTTTTCGCCATGTACATGGTGGTTGCGACCCAGTCGGGGCGTAAAACCCTACCACCCCGCTATCGCCATTGCCTCGTTCGTTGATCAGCAGGGTGCACCACGTGCAGGTGAGGTTGCCTTGGGTGTCTCAAGTCTTAAGATGTTACCCGACACCCCTTACACCCGGTTTTCAAACGTATATTGAGTTTTTTTTATATTTCTACTAGCTTTTGCCATTCCCTGACGTTAATGTGTTAGAACTATTCCAAGGGAACATTCGTTTTTCAGTTGAAAGATGAAATGTACCTTATGCTGACTGATCTTTATAATAATCAAACATTATGCCGGAAATAACAGAATGATTAAATTAAAATAAAAAACTCAAAATACGGCAAATCGGTAATATGCTTTGGGATGTTGTTGTTAAGCCTAACACTATTCCCTAAATACTGGTTTGACTGAGTCTAAAATATGCTAGAACCCGTTTGTCACACTTTCTAGTAAATACAATAGATCATGCCGGTTTTTATACGAAATCCAGCTTTACAAAGTTCTTACGGACATACATTAAATTATCAAGAATCGTCGGCTTTTAAAAGTAGCTTTAAGTATTTTTTGTGCAGCATGACTCTGGTGGACCTGCAGTTCATAATGGAGTTCTAATGGGAGTAGTGTCCTTTGGAGGAAAACAGTGTGGTGACCCACGAGCTCCTGGAGTCTACAGCCGTGTTTCAGAAATAACTGATTGGATTCAGACTACTATTGCAGCTAATGAAGCGTTCCTGGAACCACAGCTACTTCCCAAGATCAAAAGAGCTCATCAAATGCAAGATGAATTAAATAAGTGAGTACAATATACAACCAGCTTTTGATCCAAAAAGGGGCTCAATTAAACGAGAGAAGTATTCATTGGCAATTTTCCTGTCGTGGTGGTCTAGTGCTTTGACCAGTAGTATATCATTTCGATGTCCGCAGGTTCAAACCTCGGTATGTATCAACGAAGTTTGCGGAATTCGCGTACGTTTACTAATTTAAATTGGAAATACTATCGAATGACAGTGAAGAAAAACACTGTGAGCAAACCTGAGCTTGAGAAATGTTTTTATCGTACCACTGTATGTGGAAAAACATAAAGCTGTGGATTTCTCAGAGCTAGAAATTGGGAACGGGTCTATGGCTTTGCAGCGGGTTTCTTACAGGTTGATGATGATTCTGTTATATTACACACAAGTCCTTATTAATTTATGATGTTGTCAAGCTATTTTAAATTTGGTAACAACATTAGTACAAAGTTTTAGTCGATACTCGTGACTTAGCTGTTATGAAAATGGTTTTCTTATTCTAAAGGACCTATACATGTATTTCTGTATTTTTTTTCTATGATTTCACGCTATTTCCCTGAAGAGCTTTTACAGCTTCACCAGGCATGGTCACAAGCACGGAAGGCACTCAGTCGGAGTGTCGACTGACATAAGGATAATAAACTACTAGAACCGTGGCAGGGGTTGTTGCCCTTATATGGAAAGTTTGTGAATCCAAATCTCACTGATCTAACTAGCTAAGTAAAACCAACCTTTACCTTTATACCTATTGTAACAATGTTGGCTAAGCCTAAGTAATCAAAGAACGTAAAATTGGGTGTCCTATAGAACCTATGTACCTTAACTTTTTTATCATTACTGCCTAGATTCTATAGAAAAGCTTATTGTGAATAATCTGTATCTGCTGTAGTTACCGCCAAAATCGGTTAAGTATGACACTCAATTTGAATTAGATATATCTTAGAATTATCTATACTCGTATATTCGCACGTGTATTTTGGTATTTGCTGCAATTGTTACGTATTATTAATAAATAACTAGATTATAACACAACATTAAAAGCATTCACAAATATTCATTCTCCCAGAGTGGCGACTTAAACACTTGGTAAATGTGTGGTTTTATAAACTGTACTATATTGTAATTTGATACAAACATGTAATTTACAGATTTGAAGATCGAATCGAAAACAAAAAGAAAAGCATGTTAAATTGGCTTCGAGATACATTATATTCAACAAAGTTCATAGAGTTAGCTAAAAGGGGGTTGAAACAATCAGAATTTAGTAGAAGTAAAGCATATCCTGATATAGACATAAGTACATTAGACGACAAAACTATAGATGAAATTAATTTGTCTAATATGATCAGTGATATTATTGTTGGTGAAGGTGAAAATAATCAAGTGGAGATGATTCTTAAAACCCTTGCGTTACATGAAGTTATGAAGTCTAAGCCTTTTGATGAATTACTATACCATAAGAGCAATATTGACAATAAGAACAATAGTGGCATTAAATTTCCCATGTTTCGTTAAAATAATTATTGAACTGTTTAAATTGCGTTCCTCGTTTAAACAAAATTTCATTTCGTGCATCTAATATTTAAGATTTCGTTTGTTTCCTTTCAACTTTATGGCTAAGGACTCACAGCTTCGCAGCTTCTGCAGAATGAAGATATATATGTAAAAAATTAAAGCACATTTTCACGACGCGATTTAAGCCCGCGATTTGTGTGGTTATTTGCGGCTCACGTTGAATCGGTGGGCAACTAGTAGAATCGCGAGAGTTACGGTCACCCGCAATCTCAGTAGTTTGTACCCGCGCGCTCTGCGTTAGGTTGGCGGGTCGTCCTTCTTTTTTTCGATCTGACTACGCTATTGACCTAGCAAGGTTTTAACGGCTTCAGCAACGTCCTTCTTTAACTTATTAACCAATCGTCTTGCTTCCGCTGGTCTTTCGATCATCCCCGTCACGTTTGCGAGTATTGTCGACCGCGACGGCTGCGTAACCGCGTAAATAAGGGGTCTCGTGAGTTTACAAATAAAAACATAGTCCTGCTACCGCGGCGAGCATGGGACAAAATCGTTCCGTCAGTTCATAACCCGTCAATATTACAATTGATTGCGTATCTATTACTGCAATGATATTGTAAGTTAAAAAACGTCTTTTTACTACTACTGTATTACAAATGTTTCCTATTACTGTCATTGCAAATGTTTCAATTCATTAATTGAGCTTATTGTTATTTACTTATTAATTCCGTGCGTAAAAATTAAAATTTATTAATTATGTATAAATTGTGTTTATTCGGTAATCTTAAATAAAGAATAAATAAATTAATCGTGTTTTTATTGTATCGTTAGCTTTGAAACCTTCTTTATGAAAAAAGTCTTAGTCGTGCTAATTTCATGGTGATCTATAAAACGTTATCGCTATTTATTATTCGTGCATCAGACCAATATTCATATATATTTAATTCAACTTTAAAACAGTTTATTCAAGTTAATTTTTAAACATCGTAACTCTATCACTGCTTCGAAATATAGCCGAGTCATTGAGAAGAACCGGCTACAAGCTTGATTTTATGGTTTCACGTTATATCTGCTGACCCGTGCAACTTTGACTGCACCAAGTCGGTTATTACCGGTTTCAATTGGATTTGTAATCACAAAGAATCTTAAAAAAAAAAAAAAACATTTTTGTTATTTTTTTTTAAAGCATATGATGATTAGATATACCTTAAATTTTTAGGTAATCTGTCTGCTATATAACACTACACGATCACCTCCACACACGTGCACGCCGACACGCTTACACATGGAAGTGGAAGGGTTTTTTTTTCCCTTATCGAACTGGAAAAACTCTAATTTTCCGATAAAAAATATATTGAGGGGCTGTTGAGGCGTGTATGCTTGGTACACATATGCGTCTCAACAACTCAAACATATATGAATAGTTAGTTAGGTTAGCTAAGATAGGTCGCGAGTTTGCATGTAACAGGCAACAGCCAAGCCGAGGTGTGCCGTGCACCCTTGAGCTAGTTGCCCAAATAAAATCGGCTGAGTGCCCTAAGCGCTCGTCTTAGTAGTTCGGTGAAGCTGTTAAGACCTTGCTAGGTCAATAGCGTAGTCAGATCGAAAAAAAATGTCTGCTATATAAAGCACAAAAAAGATTTACCAAAATCCTTCAAGAATGTCATTTACTACAAATTTTCGACTTTCGTCCTTTATCCTGGAGAACTTCTGTTTTATAGGATAAAAAGTATCCTAAATGTATCTCTATAAAATTAGTTATAACTGTGTCAAGTTTTGTCAAAATTGGTTCAGTATTTTCAGAGTGATACGTGTTCATAGACAGACAGACAAAAATTGTAAAAAGATTTTTTTTTTCTCGAAATGACTACGCTATTGACCCATCAAGGTCTTAACAGCTTCATCGGACTACTAAAGCGAGCGCTTAAGGCACTCAGCCGATTTTATTATGGCAACCAGCTCAAGGGTGCACGGCACACCTCGGCTTGGCTGTTGCCTGTTGCATGCGAAATCGCGACCTATCTTAGCTAACCTAGCTAACTATTCATATATGTATGAGTTGTTGAAACGTATATGTGTACCAAGCATACACGCCTCAACAACTCTTCCATATATTTATTATCGGAAAATTGAGAGTTTTTCAGTTCGATAAGGGGAAAAAAGTAAACCCTTCCACTTTCATGTGTAAGCGTGTAGGCGTGCACGTGTGTGGGGGTGATCGTGTAGTAAAAAGATTATTTTTGGTTACTATATCGATAATAAAGTCTACCCCGATTATAATTTTCAAAAAATATTTAATGTACAGATTTGGCCTTGTTCCAGCTTTATTATAGTAAATAGATGTCTCATTTTTAGACATCAATATCTTTCATTACCCGTTAATAGCCTTTTGACACTAAAATTTTATTGACGTGGTGCTTGGACCAATCGCCCGACAAATCGGTAATGTGTTTTCTGTAATATACTTTGTCATAGAACCTGACACTAACGTGAAAAACTTTTATCTCCCATCTATATTTTACATAGAATCAGTTAAAATAAAAAATAGAAAACTATAATAAAGTAGGAATTTCTAGGTTTTCGTAAGTTAGAAGTTGAAAGTCTTTCGCAATCAACTACCAATACTTATACTGCTGGAAATCTGAGTCTTAGTCTAGATGAAAATAAATATTTCCCTACTAGATGCTTCAATAAACTTATTCCCTCTATAATCTATACTAATATTATAAAGAGGTAATGTTACTGAGTTTGTGACGTTGTGACGTTGTAGGGGGTAATCTCAGGAACTACCGGTCCAATTAAAAAATTTTTTTTTATCTGACTACGCTGTTGACCCAGCAAGGTCTTAATAGCTTCACCCGACTACTAAGGCGAGCGCTTGCAGCACTCGGCTGATTTTATTTGGGCAACTAGCTCAAGGGTGTACGGCACACCTCGGCCTGGGCTGCTGCCCGACACGTGCAATTCGCGACCTATCTGAGCTGACCTAAGCTAACTATTCATATATATATATGAGTTGTTGGAGCATATATGTGTACCAAGCATACATACCTCAACAACTCCTATTTATATTTCGTATCGGATAATTTTCCAAACTATTTCAGTTCGATAAGGGAAAGAAACAAAACCTTTCCACTTTCATATGTAGGTGTGTATGCGTGCACGTACGTGGGGGTGATATGCGTACTGTTGTTGCAGTGATGTAACATTTTGTGTGAGTGTATCGCGCGAGCAGCGCACTCAATGGCTCCACGCCGAGGGAACGGACCTATAATCTTTCAACGTTATATAGCTTATTTATCGAGGATGGTTATAGGCTATATATCATAACGTCAAGACTAATAGGAGCAGAGCACAGATGAAGAATGTTTAAAAATGTTTTCCTCTTGAGAACTTCCGCTGCGTGTTAGCGTTAACCGAAAATATCTATTCCACGCGAACGAAGTCGCGGGATGAGGCTAGTAACTTAATAAAAGTATATTTGAAGGTTTATCTGTATAATACATACCCACATATTATATTTATAAAAAAATTGGTAAGTGCAGGTTAAATTGTGTACATTACAATAACTACTGTAAACCTAATTTCTTAAGAATTTCGAGGTCGGAAATAGCTTAACCTTCCCATCAAAGCCTCTAAACTGGAAAGTCGATTATAATTTTGTATGAAACAACGAATTCGTTTTTACGATGTGATAAAAAGTTTGAGATAATAACATAATGAAATAGAAGCCGTTAAAAGCGACAATAAAAATGTCCACGTACGCGCCGAGATGTATGCAGAGAACTTTATTACATACATTTTTTCATTAAATCTGATTTATGGATTACATACTATAGATCTGAGTGACAAAGATGACTCTGAGAGTTTTGAAAGCAAAAACGTCCACGAATCTGATACATATCATAGTGATATCAAGTCAAAAGGTGCTCTTATAATAGCAAACGAATCGGATAATGAATACGAAATAAAATCATTACTGGAAGAGAGATACAAGTTTCGTAACGACGAAGTTTCTAAACGTTATAAAATTGCTCGTGATGAGAGGGTATATCCTGGTAATTTCTTTTTCTTTTTCTTGTTTTGGCTCCGCAGAAACACTTACCAGTGTCAATGTTTTCTTTCAATGGATAGTACAATAATACAAGCCTCGAGTGATTATTTCAATATTCTAACAAGATGGTGGATCCATTGTTAGAACCTTCCTGGGAGTTTTTGCATCTCAGAATTTCATGTTTCGTGGTATCATTTTCCATTCACTTCACTTATGCACTATAAACTTACTATATTACGTAAAACACCACCAAATTTACAAAATATAGAGTCATATAACACAAGATTATGAATAAAATATAAAGTTCACTACATGACAGACTAAGATCCCGCCAAAAACTCCTGGTAATTTTTTATATACATATCTACGATTATTTTTGTGGTAATAACCTCTTTAGTCCCGTTGTGATTTGAAATTGAATCTGGGTGAAAATAAAAAGTGATTTTTAATAAGACGAAAAACGTATAGGATTTAACGTACGTGAGAGTGAGATAGCATACATTAAACAGTGTTTCTTATATTTGCTGTGTACTTATTATATATTGCAATTGCTTGCTCTGGTCCGAGCATTGTATATGTGTATGTTTGTTTGTGAGTTACGTGTATGTGCGCTTGCAATTACGAAGTCTTTGGAAAAGTGTTATGATAAACATTGTGTATTGTTCACATGTGTCATTTATATGAATATTTTAACTTTTTGAAGGTTACAAAATAAAAACACTTTATTCAATTTAAACCCTGAAAAAGCGCCCAACAACAGACAAACAACTCAGTCATCGAGTAGAACCGGCAAGAAACTTGATCTAGTTTATCTTTTCATTATATAGGTTTATACAAGACATACACGATTACATTCGTTTTTAGTGGATTTCATTTTCACCATCGTTCACATATTGATCCACCCTATAATAAACAGCCTTTAGACATTAAAACCAGATTTCACTTCTACTGCTTATGAACTGTACACATGTTTAAATTATGTATTGTAGAACAATAATTATATTTTATTGGATTGTGATTATGATACGGTAGTATTCATCATATTGGTATGTTTATGGGTATCGCGTTCCGTTCAGTAACGAAGCAAGACGTTAGATTATCTTTACCCAACTGTATTGGTACCACCAGACACATGGTGATAAGCTATTATACTAACTCTTTTCGTTTGTTGCTTGGTAGATGTTGCTGAATATAGTTTGATAAATACATTTTACCAAGCTTAAGTGTGCAATTGTGTGTTTTCATTGGGTATAGTATGAAAATAGCAGTTACAGAGTTGAGGTGCAATAGGTTAGCATGGCAGATATCAAAAGAGATGAAATTCATGTAACTAGCGAAGTCTTGAGTATGATAGTGGATGGATACAGTAAAGAAAGGCCGAAAAAGATATTAACTATTGGATTGTATAAAAAATCAATACTTAATATTATAAAGCTAATGAATTTGTTTTTGCTTGAACATGTTAAACTCAGGAACTACTGGTCCGATTTGAAAGATTCTTTCAGTGTTAGACAGCTTATTTATCGAAGAAGGATATATATTATCACGCTAACACCAGTTGGAGCGGGGCACTAATGAAAAATGTTTCAAAATCGGAACTTCTTTTCTTTTGAGAGCTCCCGCTGCATATAAACGTTAGCTCAAAATAACTGTGGGTGTAAGGGGTGTCGAGTAACATCTTAAGACTTGAGACACCCAAGCCAACCTTACCTGCACGATACCTGCTGAATAACGAACGAGGCAATGGCGAAAGCGGGGTGGTAGGGTTTTTCAGCCCGACTGGGTCGCAACCACCATGCATATAGCGAAAAAGCCCGTCATAGTGACTCGCTTCTGCGCGTCACGTTTCGGGATATCCAGTACCGGGTGACTTTCGTCATTATGGCCGGCATGACAGCGGCGACCGGCGATGGATAATCTGTGATGATAATCTGTCTCTCGGTGGTTGCCGATGTTTTTGGATTGTACTATGCTTAACATCAGGCATAGTGCAGTGTCGTGCTTCGATAAAAAAAAAAAAAAAAAAAACTGTTCTACACGAAGTCACGGGCAGAAACTAGTGAACGTATTGGTGTGAATACTTAGATCACATTTGACAGAAGAGAATGGAAAACGAAAACATGTTATGCCAACCCTAGTTAATTAGGATAAGGGTAAGAAGAATTAACTTCACGTATAGTGTTTCCAGAAAATCATGACGACAAACACATAGCGTGGGCGTTTCGCTCCTATGCCGTCCGTAGGATTGTAGGCGGCATGGAGACCAGCATCAGCGTGTACCCGTATAATGTAGCGATATCGAGGAGCGGGAGACACTGGTGTGGTGGTTCTATCATCGATGAGCAATGGGTTCTCACCGCTGGCCATTGCTTGGAACCGTACGTTGCGAATTTATATATCTATACTAATATTATAAAGAGGTAAAGTTTGTGAGTTTGTGATGTTGTGACGTTGTACTCTCTCAGGAACTACTGGTCCGATTTGAAAAATTATTTCAGTGTTATATAGCTCATTTATCGCGTAAGGCTATAGGCTATATATCAATACGCCATCATGTTTCAAAATCGAGTTTTTCTTTCCTTTTGTGAGCTTCCGCTACGTGTTAGCGTTAGCCTAAAGGAACTATTCCACACGAAAGAAGTCGCGGAAAGAGGCTAGTTACACATAAAAGGGCAGTTAAGTACATCTTTCTTACCTGTTTCTTAACCAATCTTCTTGGTTCTGTTTCAAGTGAATACTTCTTTAGGTGCGTTGAACGATATTTTTGTCAGGAGATACATTTATAATTTCGCGTCATGACATGCTACGTAAGCATGACCGGTTGTATTGCGGTTGCGCGACTGTCGTCAGACTAGCGACTCGTAGCATAGTGACAACAGGTCATTATCTTTTATTTATGACTGTCTCAACTTTTTTTTTAATTTAGTAGATACTGACTACATTAAGCATTATCAAAAAGTTTAAAATAATTCGTCCTTTTTCCTTAGTACTGAAACTTGAACATTAGTTAAGCTCTTCAAATTGACAAATGTTTCAATGGTATTATTTTACTTTACGGAAAACTTCGGTTTATTCGTTTTCCGAACATTCTACCCATTGAATCATCAATTCGTACCGAACAGACAAAAAACATAACCAAAAACTAACTAATTCCAATATCATAATTTCAATTACAGTGCTTATAATGCAGATGAGAAATCTAGCCTCCAGCCCTTCGTTATCCGAGCGGGTAGCTCGTTTCACCAACGAGGAGGTTACCAGGCTAGGATAAACAAAGTGAGACTGTTTTATGTGTATTAATTATTGAAATTTATATTCATAGTATTTAATAATTTTTTTCGAACTTTTCATTCGTTTCCAAAAAGCTTAAAATGTGTATAAAGATTTTTTTCTCTCCGCGTGAAACTTAATGCTAAAAGTAGTCTTTCGTTTACGCTGTCTTAGATATTATATACTATAATACATTTTATGTTTTTGTAAGAAATTTAATTGCATTAAATTTTTTTCCAATCTGACTACGCCATTGACCCAGCAAGGTCTTAACAGCTTCACCGGACCACTAAGGCGAGCGCATAAGGCACTCAGCCGATTTTATTTGACAAATAGCTCAAGGGTGCACGGCACTCCTCGGCTTGGGCTGTTGCCTGATACGTGCAATGCGCGACCTATCTGACCTAACCTAAGTTAATTATTCACATATATATGACTTGTTGATACATATATATCTGTACCAAGCCTACATACCTCAATAACTCTTACATATATTTCGTATCGGATAATTTACTAAACCGTTTCAGTTCGATAAGGAAAAAAAAACAATAAAACCCTTCCACTTTCGTGTGTAAGCGTGTATGCGTGCACGTGTGTGGAGGTGATATGTTTAATGTTGTCGCAGTGATGTAAGATTTTGTGCTCCTGTATCGCGCGAGCAGCGCACTCAAGGGCTCCACACCGAAGGTACGGACCTAGGCTTGAGCCGCTGCCGAGGGGGGCCTAATCTGGTTATTGAATTGCATTTACTTACGTACTTTTCTCGCGTACCTAACTCAAATCGTCATTCAAATTACAGTAACTTTCTATAGAGTGGACCGATTTTGTTCAAACAAAAAAATTTTTTTTTCTTTTATATCTTAGGAGGCAAACGAAAAGGTGGTTCACCTGATGTTAAATAATCACCACCGTCCATAGACATTTGCAACCACAAGTGAGTCACAAGTGGGTTGCCAGCCTGTGATGGGGGAGGGAAGAGGTGAGGGGAAGGTGAGGATAGATGTGCCTCCGGCGCTCGCGCTGACCGAACAAAACGCAACGATGTAGACATTGTTACTTTACGTTAGTGTTTCTGTGGGTCGGGTGGTACTACCCTGAACGAGCCGACCCATTCATGCTGAAGCCAGTAAAAGCTTCAGCGTGGCTCTACCACCTACTAAAACCCCACCAAGAAAATCATAAAATATATTCTCAAGTAACACTTAATCTTGGTTTCATTAAAATCATTTCACTCTATTAAAAAATATTGTAAATTTCTTGACGACGCGACTCAAGTACGAGAGAAAAGTGAATATGCAAGTGAACTTAATACATTCAGATGCCTTTATTAATAACTGTTTTTTTTACATAAAATTTCATGCAGGCGCAGTCGTGGGCACAGCTAGTTTTAAATAAATTCGCAAGATTACTTCAGTAAAATATTTGTACAGGTTTCATTAGTACCGCCTGAAGAATGTGATTAGCAATAGTTACGCAAGCCGTTTTAGCTCAAAATCTTGTATAGTAGCGGCACGCTATGGTGGCCGTTTTGATGTTTGTCCGCTCATTAAGTTTCGTGTAAATTAATAGCCATGTTTAAAGAACCAATTACTGTTCTTTATTGTGAATAGTGACGTGCAGTTATACTGATTTATAAATTATACATATATGCATGGTATATAATATATATAATATGGTTACTAATGGTTAACTATGGTTACTAATAGAAAAACAGCGCCATTTGACAGAATTTTTAATGAATTATTATCATTATTATACTTATTTACAATACAACTCCAAATCTTTATTCTTCAAAATTATTTATTCATATCCTGCCTATATATGACTATATATATATATATATGATCGATGGCCAGCATAACTACCACCTCAAGCAAACTCACGTCAATGTTTAATACAAAACATAGCGGCATTTGACTATATTTTTTTCGGATATAAATCGACATTTTACGTCACTTTTGTAAAAGTGTCTAAACGGGTATCATGGCGTGGCGCTATTGTAGAAGTAGTATAATTATAATATAATAATATTATAATATAACAGACCTACAGTCCTGTTTCAAAACCTTAAATTTACTACATTATATCATAATGAGGTCTCAATAAGAATATTTTCAGGTATTCTTCCCCAAAGAATACACGCCGGGTAATGCTGATTTTGACTACTCCTTGTTACGGCTGGACAGACCTTTGCCGATTGGCCGGAGTATAGCAGTTCTCAACTTGCCGTCAAAGGACTATGCCGTTAAAGACCATGATATCTTGATCGTCACCGGATGGGGTAGTACTGATGTAATCCATTTTCTTTCGTATAATATAATGAGAATGAGTAAATCTAACGTGTCTGGACTTTTTGCCTTTTCTGAAAAAAAATGTGGCAAGAGTCTAAAAAAAGTTTTTTCAAAAATTTTCAGAAATCTCTGTCTGTCTGTATGTCGGTTTGTTTAGACATGCATATTTTTTCCGAGCTGACTACGCTATTAGTCTTGCATGGCCTTTACAGCTTCACCGGACTGAGACACGCATAACTGCTGAAGTACTGCGTTCACGATAAATTGTCATTAAGAAAATCATAAAACATATCCTTGAGTAACATTTAGTCTTTGTTTCGTTTAAATCAGTCCACTTTATCGAGTCATTGTAATTATTATAACAGCGCGAGTAGGAGAGAAATCTAGAAATTACGAACGATACGACTCCATGGCGATAGACGCAGCACGATAACTAGACCCACGGTTTTTTTTTTCTCGAAATGACTACGCTATTGACCCATCAAGGTCTTAACAGCTTCACCGGACTACGCTAGACCCACGGTCTTGACACACATCAAAGGAACTTCCAAACTACTGATTTTGAGTTATTATTGAAATTTTAAAGCGGTTTATAGTATTAAGTTAGTAAATATCAACTGTGGACATTAGTAAAAGTGGTGCGATTATTATTTGTTTTTAAGCGCGATATTTTGCCAATATTTTTCTTCACTGTATTTTTTTATTAAATTTCACGCGGAAGTAGTCCCGAACACAGACTGTTTTTCATAATTTTTTTTTTTAGTCTGAGTTGATTTTAAATAAATTAATACTATATAAAAGGAGCAACTTCGTCCTACCTCGTCTGTTATCTCAACAATATATATTATCTATACAGGAAAACATAATACGTACTAACAGTTAGACAATTGCTACCAGACATCATAGCATACTATCGGGCCGGCTCGGCAGACGTTGCCCCGCCTTGATAATAAGAAAAAACCTTGACAAATTATATACTTACCTAAACCATCCTAAGGAATCACTTTATCTAAACTATTAGATAATAACTTTGTAATTTTCTGGTGAAAATCACATTACAGTTCAGTAGTTTTTTAGTTTATCGCGTACAGACAGACAGACAAACATGGCTGAGGACTTTATTTCATAATATTTGATTTAGATTATTTAAAATTATAGCTTTGCTGAATTATGTGTGTAATAAGGGTGCTTTATATTTTTCAATACAAATGAAAATTTAAATAGTCTGAAAATGCGTTATTTATACCTGAGGATTTATTTACAAAAATCTATACTTCTGGTAGGAATCTGGTTACGGACACATACCAGATCGCATCCGGTTCGTTCCCGTACCGGTCATGGAGATGGCCGAATGTCAGAAGTCTTACAGGTTCTACATCACAAAGAGAATGTTGTGCGCCGGATACGCGACCGGAGGAAAGGATGCTTGTAATGTTTGTATTTCCATTTTTCTTATTGATACACCTTTCATCGAAGTCGTGGTATATCGCCGAAATATCGCCCAAAGAAGTTTTGCTTGGAAAATTGCACAACTCTTTGATATCTCTGTTTTCCTGGTCAGCATGATTCAGGCGGTCCTGCAGTACGTGACGGAGTGCTCATAGGGATAGTGTCATTTGGTGGAAAGCGGTGTGGTGACCCACGGTCTCCTGGCGTCTACAGCCGTGTGTCGGAGATAACTGACTGGGTCGAGGACACTATAAAGAAAAACGAAGCCAACACTGTCACAGAACTAATCCCGAATATACAAAAAGCAAGGGAAAGAAACCTTCAATTCCAAAAGTAAGTATCGAATTTTAGAATCTAATTAAGAACAAAAGTCGGAATCTTAGGGCCATGGATTTTATATTTTATTCATAATCTTGTGTTATTTGACTCTATATTTAGTAATATTTGTGGTGTTTTACGTAATATAGTTTGGTTATTGTGCACAAGTGAAGTGGATTGGAAATAATATCACGAAGCATAGATTCTGAGATGCCATAAAAATTCCCTGAAAAGAGCGCCATAATATTGTTAGTTCATTAAAAGGATCGCAAGAAAGTTGTATTATTGCATACTTGAAAATGGCAGTAATAATCTACAAAGATTGTGTAACAATGATAAAACTAAAAATAGTACCAAATCACATAGATCTCAGAATCTATAATCACCCAGACAATTATAGAAGTGAGCGTCGAAGAGAGCTGAACAGTTCTTGAGTGGAGATTATTACACGCTAAAAACTTCAGCCATAAAATGAACTGCCGATGAGGTAAAGGTTGCATGAATACTAATGTTTATCTTGAGGAATGACCGTTTGAATATCTGAATGAAGAATAAAGTTTCTAATAATACGAATCAATTACATGGTAATTTAAATAACAACCATCTACTTTAAACTTTGACTACGATCGTCGTCAGAAGCAAAAGTAAGCAATGTCTCTCACCCATCGTATGCTTATGCAAAGATCACAAAATAATTCAAAAGTCAAATTAGAATTTTAAAAATAATGTGCAATATTAATTGGTAACTTTTTTGTGTTTTGCGCCATCTATACGAATTATTTGAAACTTTAATAATTTGTCAAAAACTGTGAACATTAAATATTAAAAAAATATATATTTGCAGATTCAAAGCCCGTGTTGAAAGCAAAAAGAATAAGATTAAATCTTGGCTTCGCGAAACTCTAAAATCTCCTAAATTTATAGAAATAGCAAAGAAGAAACTGACGCAGTTTGGCTTTCAAACGCGAAAACGTTACAAATATAAGGTGACGAACTCTAGTACATTGGACGACTCAACAATGGATGAAATTAATCTTTCTAATCTCATAAACGAGAGAATAATCAACGGTGATGAAGACAATGTTAACGAATCAGAGAAGCTATTGAACACTCTAGCACTAAATGAAATTATTTATAACGAGAGTAATGAAGAATTTTTAACTGTAAATGCTGAAAAAGATGATTTCAGTATTGAAACTTTTTTGTCATATATTTCCAGGTTATGAATTTATTAAATTATAAATTTAAATTATCGCCATCTATGAATTTTTTTGTAAACTTCTAAGATTTTTACCAAGGTTTGTAATAACATTAGTTTAGATATATGACAATAGATGTCGCGTTTTACAATCTATGTTTTAACATAATTTAGAAGCAGGAAAACTTTTCTAGCAACTTCTTTTATTTACACAAATTATAATAGAATAAAACGTTACTAATCGCATCAATGTCTATTGTTTTGATGTAGAACCGAGTTACTAATGTTATATCTTGTGACCTGGCATTGTAATACCTACATTAAGTCCTCAAACTAAAAATCCTTATTAATATATTATCATTTACTTTGCAGGATCTAAGGTTTTTAAATGTATTTTGTTGCATATAATCTGCAGATCAGAGTGTTTTAAACACAGTCTCATACGATGTTAAATGACGATGTGGTCTTTTATATATAGTTGGAGGCAATCAAGCAGGTGGGTCACCTGATGTTAAGTGGTCATCACCGTCCATAGACACCAGCAACACCCGAGGAGTCGTAAGTGCGTTGCCAGCCTGTTGTTGGGGACAACATGAGGGGGAAGGGGGGACGATGAAATGGAGGGTAGAAAGGGAGAGGGGGAAGGGATTGGAGAGAGGGAGGTGGGCCTCCAGCGCTCGCGCAAAGAAACGCAACAATGCAAGCGTTGTTACTTCACGTCACGTTCTTTGGGTCGGGTGGTACTGCTCCGGGCGATCCGTCGAATTCATGCTGAAACCAGTAACGGCTTCAGCGTGGCTCTACCACCTACTATTGAATGAATGAAATTTACCCTAACTCTCAAAATCAAAAACAAATATTCTCTATTCAATTTAGGTCCTAAGAAGACGCTTAAAAACCTTAAAACTATCATCCATTCGGAAAAATAACCTAGTCAGAGGGGGCAAGAAACTTTAAGAATATTTTTGAAAACATAGAGAGGGTCATTTCCAAACAACATCATCGTTACATACTGATTAACTCTATAATAACCTTTTGTCACTATAACCTACTTGGCATGGCGCTTAAACCTACAGTACGGTAAATCGGTAATATGCTTTGGGACTTTGTTGTAATACCTAACACTATTGCCTAAATAACAATTACTGCTTTTACTGAATTTAAAGAAGGGGAAGACTAGTTTGTCACAGTTCCTAGTATTTAGATTATGCCTGTCTTTAACGAAGTCCAGCTTCCCAAAAATTTACGGACGTATATTAAACTAGCCTCTGCCCGCGACTTCGTGCGCATGGAATAAAAATATTCTTTATTTCTAACACGCAGCGGAAGCTCTCAGAAGGAAAAAAAATCCGATTTTGAAACATTATTCATTTATGCTCCACTCCTATTGGTTTTAGCGTGATTATATAGCCTATAAGCATTGTCGATAAATGAGCTGTATAACATTGAAAGAATTTTTCAAATCGGACCAGTAGTTCCTGAGATTACCCCCTACAATATCACAACGTCACAAACTTTACCTCATTAAATATTAGTTCTAGATTACTAAGAATTTTTCTATGTATCTGTCAACGTGTGAGTAAAATTTCATTAAAATAAGTTTAGTAAATAAAACAAAAAGCTTATATGCTCAATTTATAATATTAACAAGGAAGTAAGAATTTAGATGGGACTGGTCAGGATATCCCAATATTTGAATATCTCTATCTGCCCATTTACTGTTAAAAGATGAAGCGTTATAATGATACACGGTCTACGAGTGTCAGAAGTAGAGCATAACGGTTATGACGTTTTGCCAAAAATCCAATTAAGTTATGTAAAAGTTGCGAAATCGCGGACGATATCGCGTTGAAGTGAACAATTCTCTGAATAATTTGTTCTTATGGAATTACGTCATCATAATTTTTTAAATTTTTTTTTATATATCAACGGAGGCAAATGAACTGGTGGGTCATGTGATATTAAGTGATCACCACCGCCCATAAACACTTGCGACATCTGGGAAGTCGCAAGTGTTGCCAGCCTGGATATGGGAGAGGGGGGAGGGGAAGGAAAGGGAAAGGAGGAAAGAGGAAGGGAGGGGGGCCTCAGGCGCTCTCACTGACCGAACGAAACAACAATGCAAGCACTGTTACTTCACGTTGGTTTTCTGTGAGCGGGGTGGTACTACCCCGGACGAGCCGACCCATTCATGCTGAAACCAGTAATAGCTTCAACGTGCTCTACCCCCTACTAAATACATATTTATAATTTTGGCAATCAATGTTCTAGATTATTGTTGCCCTTGTCGAGTAGGTAATGGTATTATAAGCTTCTTACTATCATTTCAATGAACTGGTGGCCATCTTGTTTGAACTTTCCAGGGAATTTTTGTGGCAAGTCAGAATTCATGCTCCATGTTATTATTTCACATCCCCTTCACTTATGCATAATAAGCAAAATATATTACTTAAGACACCATCAATATTACAAAACATAGAGTCAAATAACACAAAATTATGAATATAAAATGTAACTACATGAGACACTGACGTCCCCTCAAAAACTCCTAAGTGGTAATTATTGAAACTGAACTAATTCCTGGAACAAATGTAATTGGATTGTCAATTAACTGTTCAAATAGCTTATAGATTGGAGTTTCCAATTCAATATAAGTATGAATACGAAATAAAATTGAGCCATCACGGGACGCCTGGCAGATGTGAAACATGGAAATTATTCGAATTGAACAAATCTCAAATTCTTAAATTATCAAATTACACTATAGGTAAGCGAGCTTAGTGCGGCAAGAGAGATTACGCACAGTGTTTCACATTAATAGATTTAGGCAGAACTAATATTTTGGAATATACCTATTTGTTAGGCGGGCCTACCAGGCAAACACTATTCTCCAGCAAATATTAATTCAAGAAAAAGTCATAAATTTAAGATATTAAAAGCTGCATTTTTTTTATGTCATAGGTGGCAAAAGAACAGCCGAGTCACCTGATGTTAAGTGATGACCACCGTCCATAGATACTGACAACACTAGGGGAGTCGCAAGTGTATTGCTAGCCTGTGTTTGGGGGAGGGGTGAGACAAGAGGAGGGAGAGGAGAGGAGAAAGGTAAGTGGCCTCGGTCGCTCTCACTGACCGAACGAAACGTAACAATGCCAGCACTGTTACTGCATGGCGGTTTTCTGTGGGTCGGGTGGTAGTATCCCGAACGAGCCGACCCATTCGTGCTGAAACCAATAATAGCTTCAGCATGGCTCTACCACTTTTTTCGAAATGTCTACGCTATTGACCCAGCAAGGTCTTAACATCTTCACCGGACTACTAAGGCGAGCGCTTAAGGCACTCAGCCGATTTTATTTTGGCAACCAGCTCAAGGGTGCACGGCACATCTCGGCTAGGCTGTTGCCTGTGCTCTACCACTTTTATAAGATAAAAGAAGTGCTAAGATTCAGATATCAAAGTGAAATTGTAATTGTAAGACCCTATATCGGAATCCTTTTTTCTTACGGCCTTTTATCAAATAATTCTTCAACATCTTTTATTAAAAAAAAATTGTTTTTTTTTTTAGAAATGACTACGCTATTGACCCAGCATGGTCTTAACAGCTTCACCGGACTACTAAGGCGAGCGCTTAAGGCACTCAGCCAATTTCATTTTGACAACCAGCTCAAGGGTGCACGGCACACCTCGGCTTGGCTGTTGCCTGTTGCATGCAAAATCGCGACCTATCTTAGCTAACCTAGCTAACTATTCATATATGTATGAGTTGTTGAAATGTACATGTGTACCAAGCATACACGCCTCAACAACTCCTCCATATATTTATTATCGAAAAATTGAGAGTTTTTCAGTTCGATAAGGGAAAAAAGTAAACCCTTCCACTTTCATGTATAAGCGTGTAGATGTGCACGTGTGTGGGGGTGACCGTGTAGTGTTGTAGCAGTGATGTATATTTGTGTCACCGTATCGCGCAAGCAACGCACTCAAGGGCTCCCTATCGAGGGATCAAACCTAGACTTGAGCCGCTGCCGTGGGAGGCCTAATCGGGTGTGCGGGAGCGAAATTAACCCCCAGACCACGGCGGTGTGATCTGTGGTTACGTGGGCGTGGGCGTGAATACGCTTTGTTTTGAGGGACAGGCTGGTACTGATCGTTCGCTGACGTGATTCAATCAGGAGGGTCGGTAAAAATGTGTCGCGGACGTCTTTTATAACGCGCAGCGTTAGGTTAGGTTAGGTTAGGCGGCCGGTGGGGTTTTTAGCCGGTAGGAGTCACGGCATCACCCTTCAGCTGTTGCCCCAGTCCCCATCGACGGCTGGAGGGTATCCGATGTAGGATTTTCGCCACCTAAAAAAAAAAAAAAAAGGTTAGGTTTTGGTAGATGTTAAACATAATTATCGACAAATTAAGTACAATTCGATAATAAGTAAATAAAAAAACAAAAATAAATTATTTCGACAAAGACGCTTAACAACGTTTGGTATAAACTTGTTCTTCTTACATAAGTTAATCTGAATTTTATACGGTCGTAGTTTCACACTATTTATACCAATTTAAGCATATAATGTATACCTTTATATTAGAATTAGTTTTATAATCACTATTTAAATAAGAGTTAGTGTAATTTATTTTCATTTAAAAATAATTTAATTTCCAATTAAAAAAAAAAATCACCTGATTCTTAATTGCTTTAATAAATGTATTTTTATGATTATCGATTCTAGAATTTAGTCTTTTGTATATGTAATATAAACTTCTATATTTTTATAAATAACTAGCTGTGCCCGCAACTCTGTCCGCGTGAAAACTAATGTAAATAATAGTGACTAATAGAATCATGTGAATGTATTACGTCCAATTACTTACCTACTTTTCTCTCATACTTAAGTCGCGTCGTCATTAAAATTACGATAACTTTTGATAGAGTGAACGGATTTTAATGAAACCAAGATTAAATATTACTCGACGCTTACGTGTTTTACGTAAAGCAGTCAAGTCTCGCATTTCTGAGATCCGGGGTGACAGGTGGGACAGGTTTCTGGAGGATCTCCAGCCTTCTCACCTGGCATTCTGGACTCTCGCGCGTAAGTTCAAGTCCGATACGTTCATTCCTATGCCCCCTCTCGACAGAGGCCCCGGGTTGCCTCCGGCGTTCGATAACACTGACAAAGCAGAATGTCTCGCCGCGAGTTTAGAAAAACAGTGTTCGCCAAACACTAATAATACTGACCCTTCCATAATAGAGTCCATCGTAACAGCTGTAGAGCATGCACTCGCGTCTCCTCCGGCGGATACCCTAACCCCGATAACGTTTGACGAAGTCTCGGCCGCCATCAAGCGTCTCAAACCTAGGAAGTCCCCAGGTCCCGATGGGATCAGGAACGAGGTTCTGAAGCTCCTTCCTGACCGCATCATAGCTCTATTGGTCTGCATCTTCAATGCGGCCATGTCCCAGGGTCATTTTCCAGCCGTCTGGAAGAGGGCCGTAGTGATAGGGATTCACAAGCCCGGCAAGAAAGCTACGCTTCCTGATAGCTATCGCCCGATTAGTTTGCTTGATACATTAGGGAAACTTTACGAGCGGCTCCTTCTGAACCGTCTCCAGGTCACAATTAACGAGCAAAGTTTAATTCCACCCGAGCAGTTTGGATTTCGCGCCAAACACTCTTGTCCGGATCAAGTACTCCGCCTCACGGAGTACATCCTTTCTAATTTCAATAAAGATCCGCATCCGGAGCCGGATCCGCCCGTGAAAAACACTAATCCGAAACGTACAATAGCAGTATTTTTCGACGTCGCCAAGGCCTTCGATAAGGTCTGGCACGAAGGGCTCATATTCAAGTTAAATCAAGCCGGCATACCCGATAGGTTAGTTCACATCCTCCGCGATTATCTAGGCGATAGAACCTTCCGTTTTAGAGTTGACGGCGAACTCTCATCGCCCCGTCCGATACGCTCAGGTGTGCCGCAAGGCTCAATTCTCGCGCCCACCCTCTTCAACCTGTTCATCAGTGACCTACCTAAGCTCCCGGGAGTCGAGGTAGGTTGTTATGCTGATGATACAGTCATCTACGCCTCTGGCTGGCAGCCGAGTAGACTTAGAGATCGCATCGAAAAAGCCGTTAGCACACTCGGTGATTGGTTTCTTCGATGGCGCATAGGTATTAACCCCGATAAGAGTACCGCGATACTCTTCGATCCTAGGTATCGCGCGAACAAGCTAAAGCCCATAAGGCTATACGATTCCGAGATACCTTGGACCACCGAGGTCAAGTATCTCGGCGTCACTTTAGATCGACATTTAACATTCGATTCCCACATTAAGAGAGTGCGAAACAAAGCCGCTATGGTCTTGGGTCGCCCCCATTATTTACTCTGTCAGAAGAGCAAACTGTCCCTCAGACATAAGCTCACATTATATAAAGTCTGTATTCGTCCGGTAATGACGTATAGTTGTCCGGTTTTCGCCCACGCGAGGAAGCTAGATACGCTACAGGTTTTGCAGACCCGGGCTCTGCGTAAAATCACCGGTGCTCCTTGGTTCGTCCGGAAGGCGGATCTCCACAGGGACCTGGAGGTGCCGTCCATCTGGGCGTATATTAAATCACTCTCTACTAGCTATTTCGAGCGAGCCGCGATTCATCCCAGTCCGTTAGTGGTATCCGCCGCGAACTACGAACCCGTGCCCAACGCCGGGCGTTATAAAAGACGTCCGCGACACATTTTTATCGACCCGCCCGACGATATCACGTCAGCGAACGATCAGTACCAGCCTGTCCCTCGTAACAGAGCGTGCTCACGCCCACGCCCGCGTAACCACAGATCGCGCCGCCGTGGTCTGGGGGTTAACTTCGCTTCCGCACACCCGATTAGGCCTCCCACGGCAGCGGCTCAAGCCTAGGTTCGATCCCTCGGTAGGGAGCCCTTGAGTGCGTTGCTTGCGCGATACGGTGACACACCCATACATCACTGCTACAACACTACACGATCACCTCCACACACGTGCACGCCTACACGCTACACATCTTGTGGAAGGGTTATTTTGTGAAAGATTTTTCCCTTATCGAACTGAAAAACTCTCCTAATTTTCCGATAAAAATATATGGAGGAGTTGTTGAGGCGGATATGCTGGTACTCATATACATTTCAACAACTCAAACATATATGAATAGTTAGCTAGGTTAGCTAAGTTAGGTCGCGATTTTTGCATGCAACGGGTAACAGCCAAGCCGAGGTGTGCCGTGCACCCTTGAGCTAGTTACCATTATAAAATCGGCTGAGTGCCTTAAGCGCTCGCCTTAGTAGTCCGGTGAAGCTGTTAAGACCTTGCTAGGTCAATAGCGTAGTCAGTTCGAGAAAAAAAAAAAAAAAAAAATATTACTCGACGATATGCTTTATGATTTTATTTGTGAACTTTTATAGTGATACGTGTTAAAACTGACAGATAGATATTTCTAAAAATGGTACTGAAACTCGACTTATTATTAGACACGTGCATTTTTTTTTACATAGAGCTAAGAACTACAGACAAGTTATATTTACATTGTTATGATATGTACATCATTACATAGTATAAAACAAAGTCGCCTACCGCGTCTGTCTGTCCGTCTGTATGTTCGCGATAAACTTTAAAAACTCTGCATAGATTTCACCAGTGGATAAGGTAATTTATGAGGAACGTTATGGCATATAGTTTGTCAAGGATTTTTTTTTCATAATCAGGGCGGGACAACGTCTACCGGTCCTTCTAGTTACACCATAAATTATCTTTAATAAAATATGAAAAAAAAACTACCCGATGTCATTTCCTGTGCTCCTGGTGATGTTTGTACAGAATTTCATGATTAAGTATCTACGTAACAAACACACAAGTTCATATTCGTATTTATATCATTAATTAGGACTAGATATGAGGGCCACTTTGAAAGTGGTCGGGATTCTATCAGAAACATTTGATATAGAACTCATTATTTCTTTAGTCAGGCGGATTTACGTAACATTTCTGTTCCGATCGACTCAATATCGTAAAAACCTTTCTAATTGCACGGATATATGAGGCGGTATCCGTCGTGGCTGTGAGAAAATATATTCAAAAATTATGTGACGTCATAAGTTTCTGACCCACCGAGATGACGGTGACAATAATACATTACTGAATTTTCTTGGCAGGGCTTAATCTGACATGTAGTGGATTGAATGCTTTATTCATAATTTTGTATTATTTGGTTATCTATGTATATATAGTAATAATGGTGGTGTTTTACGTAATATAGTTTGGTAATAACCAATGCAATAGTGCATAATAGCGCACAATTGCAGTGGATGGGCATTAACACCCTGGAAGTATGAATTCTGAGATGCCACAAAAACTCCATGGCAAGCTCTAACAAGGGGGCCCATTGTTAGAACATTGAAATTAATTATAATAAGACACTTATAATATTATTACCTACTACGATAATGGCAGTAATCTAGAAGTTTGGTAGACAAAACAAAAAATATAAACAACGTTATAAGAACAGGCAAACTGAAGTATTTTTTATAGTTTGTATCAAAACAACAAACCCATAAAAAATATATAATTAAAAATAGATGATTTAAAAAATTTCAGGGTGGCTTCATTTAGAAGGAGAAGAAAGAAAGAAAAATTCTTTATTGTTGGAAAATATTGCATACAACAAGTTACATAAATTTAACATATGCATTGCTTATTAAAATCCAACAATGACACCCCCATTCTACTACATTCTGTAGTACAACTGGGTGGTAATGTAGCGCTGATTTTCAATGAAGGGCTAAAGTAATGTACGGACGTGTAGTCTGTTTTTTGAAAAAAATATTACACCCACACAGTAATAAAACAAAAAAAAAAAACTAAAAAAATAAAAAAAAAAACAAAAAAAAAATAAAAAAAAAAATAATAAAACTATCCACACAAATAATAATAATACCAAAATATAGATATTGAAAAATTACAAATGTTACACAATATTACAAAAAATGTACCTGTACGAAAAAGCCCAATTACTATCTCGACTGCACCTTGACTCCTGATAAGCCTGAAAATACATACCGGATATCGCGCGAAAGCAGAGCAGATACAAAACATAGATAAGTAAAGATAAGTTTAAAGTAAGATTTCACATAAGATTATAGAGTAAGTTTCAAATAAGATTATACAAGTCTTAGGAATTAGCATTATTATAAGAACCACACGTTGAGCGATGTATTAAGTGGGGTAAACGGTATAGTGTGCATGGGTAAGAGAGAGCTCGTAAACAAATATCAGCGTTTACAATGCACTTATGTAAACAAAATATATATTTGCTACCTATTTTTTGTTTAATGTTTTTTCCTCAGTATATAATTACATTATTTTCTATTAATTTTTATAATTATATAATTTTTATGAATACACGGGAAGTACGCACAGATTAAAAATGATACGATAATTAATATCAGTTTAAGATTTTATAAGATAATATAATTCTTAATAATCTTAGAATTCCAATAATGTTGATATCTCATATAAACTATAAGTATAATGTATAATGCATTAGAAAAATAATGCAAATACATATTCCCTTATAAAGAAAACGATAATAATGTTATAAAAATAAATAATTAATTTATATTAATATAACGTAACGAATGTCTGTCAGTTCTTTTGTTTACTACAGGGATTAAACTTCATAAAGTTTTACACCGTATTTAAGTAATACCTGTGCTCGGCAGATTCACTCGTAAGTTTTTTTTTAATCCTCACAATTCAAACGACTTAATTCAGCCGAAATCGCGACCAGTTGTTAGTAAGTTGTAAAGCGTGAAACGATTTTGAAATTGGACTGATAGTTACGAAGAGTCATTCAAAGAACCAATTTCTAGTGTTATAATGTAAAAAAAATGTAGCAAAATGCAGCTCTTAATTTTAAAATTAATTCGGGGCCCATACATATGACGGTGTACCGGCATACCTCATTGTTGGGGCGGCAAGGGATCGTCCTACGCTAATCACCTTGGATAGCCGCCCCAACGGGGGTTTTTTTTTCTTCCAAATAACTACACTATTGACCTAGCAAGGTCTTAACAGCTTCACCAAACTACTAAGGCGAGCTTAAGGCACTCAGCCGATTTTATTTGACAACTAGCTCAAGGGTGCACGGCACAACTCAGCTTGGGCTGTTGCCTGATACATGCGATTCGGGACCTATCTGAGCTAACTTAAGCTAAACTAACGATAATTCATACATACCCCAATGGAGGGCGACCGCCAAGCTCCTACCTAATAACTCGTGACCCAGGACAGTTTTAAAAAGTTCACAATAGTTTTAAAGGAAAAACTTCTGTTATTTCTTTGAATTTTTCAAGTCATAAACTAAATAATGGATTATATCATTACATGAATATTCTTAAAGCAAATTTAACGCACTATAAAAAAGGTTTTATATAATTTTATGCCAATTTGACTGGTTCGAATTAGTTTAAATTAGTTCTAGCCAATTGCGTAGTTTTATCATGTTTGGGTACTTTGTTAATCCTTATCCTAATCCTTGAGACTTTAAGGTTTTTTTTATATCATCAAAGACAAACGAACAGGTGGGCCACGTGATGTTAAGTGATCACCGCCTCCCAATGACAGGAGCAACACCAGGGGAGTCGAAAGTACGTTGCCAGCCTGTATTTGGGGGGTTAGGGAAGAAAGGAATGAATGAGGGGTGGAAGGAGGAAGGTGGGCCTCCAGCGCTCTCACTGACCGAACGAAATGCAACAATACAAGCACAGTTACTTCACGTCGGTTTTCTGTGATAGGGTAGAACTACTGAGTCGACCCATTCATACTGAAACCAGTAATAGTTTAATAGGTTCTACCACCTAAAATCAATGAAAGGTAACATATTGACGAAAGTGGAAAATCTGTCTCTACGCAGCTGTTGTTGTGTTTTGGCAGCTGCATTTGAGAGTCAGACCTCTCTAGGCTTAACATTTTTACAATCTTAGACTACATCGTATTTATCATGAGGTGATGTTATGATCCAACTTTAAAAATCATAAATAGTATTGACAAAAAACTGTAAATACATTTTTTTTTCCGTGGGCTGTTATGGTGAACTAAACTTATATGTAGCACAAAACTATGCCCTAGTTACTTGTAAACAAAACCCAGAAAGTCAATTTTTTCAAAATACTCTAATGGCATTTCTGTTCTGTTACATATTTCATCATCCGTAACTAAGTTTTTTTTAATAATGTCAATGTACAGACTGGACAGATCTATAGTTTAATTATTGAATAGATTTTTTCAATAAATCAACGAAAATTTCATAAACGTAAGTGAAGAATATTCGTGGAATAAAATGAAAAATATAAATAAATAAAAAACAATGAATTTATAAAAGTTAATACAAAAAATATAAATTATCAGGCAAACATAATCAGTAACAACATTACTCGCTTATTAAGTTATTCATATTATAAATATCATCGCCGCGTTCTCATAATTACATGTGAACGCCGTTAATAATTGCTATTAGTAGGTTATGAGAGCCTGGTAATTAATACATTCTGTTATTACTAAGTGTAATAATATCTACTAGTTAGTTAGTACTTATTACTTGTTATTTTTGTCGATGACAATGGTTACTTTAACAATGACAGTCTGTTGATATATACCTCTTAACAGTCACCGTTGATAAATCTACATTTAAATAAGACAGCCACTTTCCAAAAATTAATTGATGTAATTGGATATAAATCATCAATTAAGACATACTGAAGACTTGTCAATGTGAAGCGGTTTTTACTGTATGTGCCGTAGTTGCAAATTAGAATAAAACAAATGACCTATTAATTTAGAAAAAAAAAACAAAGTTTAATTCTGTGTAATTTTCTTTATATTGTAGAGAAAAAATAAATAAAATCAATAATTGCGTGACATAATATTTTCTCACATTCCAACGAAAACAAACTAATAACTCATTTCTATCGTATTATTATATCTTTATTAAAAAAAAGAAAAACAACGCTATTCGTTTCTGCGTATACGCAGGGCACGCACACATAGAAAGTACGGTGACAATGATTTTAATTTTCCTACCACTTTCCTCAGCAAAAAATATTACAATTATGTTGTCACCAAAGATAAGTCACTCGATATGTACCATATGTTGTTTTACTTCTATATAGCAGATAACTGCCGAGAATGGTACTTCTCAATCAGCCTTCAAATGTAATCCGATGATTACTACGCTGTTCTTCGAAACTTTTTTTTTTTTTTTTTCGAAATGTCTACTCTATCGACCCAGTAAGGTCTTAACAGCTTCACCGGACTACTAAGGCGAGCGCTTGAGGCACTCAGCCGATTTTATTTTGGCAACCAGCTCAAGGGTGCACGGCACACCTCGGCTTGGCTGTTGCCTGTTGCATGCAAAAAGCATACACGCCTCAACAACTCCTCCATATATTTATTATCGGAAAATTGAGAGTTTTTCAGTTCGATAAGGGAAACACTTCACTCTGTATACACTGTAGCACAATAATAACGAAATATCGCCCCGAGCGCGGACACGACCGTTCGCGGCCGTGTCAGAATCGGTAATCTTCTTCGAAACAAAATTCTTTGCAGTTGGTGCTATATAGTAACAAAAATCATAACATATTAATCTCCTTAAAAATTGTGCAATACTGTATAAAGATGAACGTACCAATTTTAAGACTCATAGTAAATACGTAAATTTACATTCAATTCAAATAAATCATTAACTATCAAAATAATATAAGATTTGTGTTGTGTCACATTTAAAATGAAATTGAGAAATTATATTTGGATAAGATGCAGCTAGAAAACCTTTTTCTTCGACATTGTATTTAGTAAAATTACTTTTAATTACGGAAAATAAAAGAATTTAAATAATAATAGGAATACAAAACTTTAAAATGTTTATAAATCTATATCCCATTTGATTTTATGTCTTGAAGCTATTATGGCTTACTTGATAGCGTGTTCTAACAGAAGCCGGTGAAAGGAGATTTCGTGATGAAACCATAACATACTATTAGGTTTTTTAAAGTCCGTTTAGGTAGCTACCGACCTCATGTTCAAAATCTGTGGCCAAGCACCGGTTGGCGTATTCCGGCAACTCCTCTCGAGTACCAGTTCCCTCTAGATTTAACATGTTTACAATCTTAAACTACATCACCATTTAACATTAGATATATATAGTCCCCCTCATCGATTTCGATGACGGCGACTCCAAAACGTTTCATTTCTTTCGAGCGTGGGCCCTAATGTGCCTTACGAAAACAAACTTGCTCTTGAAAACCCTATAACATACAGAGCAGTAGAGCTGGTCATTTTGATGGCATGTATACGTGTAAGAAGGCTTCAGTATATCATTTGATACTTGGCGTTTTTCGTCAATTATTTGTAATCGCTCATCCTCAAATCTTGCAACACTTTTAAAAATGGTACAGCGCCAATACTACCGTTGTAAAACGAGATCCTCCCAACACGTATAATCAACATTGCAAGGGTTCAAATGTTTTTAGACAAATACTTATACCTCAGATACTGACCACCATGCTCTCGTTTACCCTTTGCCATCTTGGAGTAAAAGAGTAATTTTGACAAGTGACGGTCATCCATACCAAGTATGTGACCACACCACCTTAATTGGTATTGTATAAGTAATGCTCCGATGTCAATTTTATTTTCATTGTATATCTAAGACTTCTCAGATGGAATATGTCAGCTTTTTAATGATTGCTCTGTAAATTCACCATGTCTCTGCTCCGTATCAAAGGATAGGTACAATTAAACATCATTAATACATCAGATGAGTAATTAAAAACAATATTAGTAATGTGAAGGGTTATCACAAAATGATAGGAAAATCCAACATAATGTGATCGTCATAGCCGCTCTAGCACACGGATAGAGCACACACAGGATGAGCGCGTGTGCGCGGCCCTATGTTGCAATCCCTTTATATAGGTCGAGCAGACACTAATAGAAAGAACCAGGGCCGGCGTCACGACGTTATATTATCAATTTTTTTTATAACTAATTGTTACGCTTGACTTTTCCTGTGTTATTCCGTATAGTAAATTATGCATCAATAATTGAATTAAGTGTTGTATGCTGCCGACATGATTAACAAGGTCTCTTCTGGTTTTTAAGTGAAAATAAAAGTGCTAAATAACCATTATTATAGTTTCAGTTATTATTGTAAGTTCATGTTATATAGCCCACTTTAAACTCAATGGTAATTTTATAAATAACTTCTATTAATTATAATTAGTACCTGGGCGACCGAGCCTAGCACGGTTCATTAAAAATATTTTTAAATTAAAATAAATTTGTTAGGTTTGCCTCACAAAATTAGCATTTTTTCACATAAAAAAATATTTAAAAAAGATATCTGTCTTAAAATTATTTATATAACTAAAATAAATTGTTAGGTTTACCTTACAAAATTATCATTTTTTCAAAAAAATAAAAAAAATATATATACACTCGGATTCGAACTGAGGTTACACGGGTTTTCGAAGCAACCAATTCCCATCTGAGCAATTTTTGTTTTGGCAGCGGTGGCGAAATTTACCTTAATATTCTAGCTAAATTTTTTATTGCCCGAAATTTCGGTTAAAAACGTTTTTTCCTGCACAAAATGTTAAATGACAATATTGCCTAGAATTGTGTAGTTGTTGCCTTTCGTTTGATCAGTGAGAAATGGAGCCCCACCTTCATTAAAAGACCGGCAGCGCACTTGTGACTCTTTTCGTGTTGCACGTGACTATGGATGACGGTGATCACTTACCATCCGGTGACCCGCCTATTCGTTTGCTTCCTATAATATATTAAAAAAAACTAAACCTAGAAGGGACTTCTAGCCAGCAAATGAAGAAGCCGAGACAGGTTGGCGATTGATTTGACTTGAGATTGATAATTAGCAAGCGGGTATTAAAAAAAATGTCATCACCATACTACAGATTTATTACGATGTGTTCCTCCTCCAAAAGCTCATAGCAGATTTCGAACCTACATCAATCATTTGTTTCCCAAATACGCCACCACTGAGCTATCATCACATCGCTGTATCGTACTTTTATGGCTTCAAAAGAAACACAGATCTGTATATCTATCTCCAGCACTATCGCAAAACGAAAGATTTTATCCGGCACTTTCTTAAGTTCATTTGAATTTTTCATAGTACAACTTTTACAAATCGTATGCGCATAACTTAAATGACAATGCATCGAGATAAGTTATACTTCCTGGTTTGAATTATTTATGTTACGTTTCTCTAAGATTTATATTATCTTCTTTTTTAAAGCCATATTTATCATGCATACTTTAACATAGTCGTAATATTACGTCACTTTTCTAATGTCTAATGTCACACGTAGATTTCAGATGTTTGTAATTAGATTTGTCCGTGTGTTCGTCCGCCTGGTAAAGCTACTTTGGGTTAACGCTAACACGTAGGGGAAGCCACGTAGCTGGCTAGGTAGATGGTAGAGCCACGCTGAAGATATTACTATGAATAGGTCGGCTTGCCCGAGGTAAAACTACCATATTGCAGAAAACCGACCTGAAGTAACAGTCCATTGTTATGCTTCGTTCGAACTGTTAGAGCGATGGAGGGCCACCTTTTTCCTTTCTCCTTTCCTCTCCTCTTCCTCCTCTTGCCTCACACTTCCCCCAAAAACAAGTTGGCAACGCACTTGCGATTCCCCTGGTATTGCAAGTGTCTATGGACGGTGGTGATCATTTAATATCAGATGATATATAAAAAGCTCTGAAAAGGAAAAAAAACCATTTTGAAACTTTCTACATTGTCGATCCGCTCCTGTTGGTCTTCGCGTGACGGTATAGCGATAAATTAATTGACAATATGTTCTAAGATGGTAAACGCGCTAAACCTAGAGGGGACTGGCTCTCAAGCTGCACTTGTCGGAACATACCAACAGGGCTTGGTGACAGATATTACCATGAGCGTTTTTTTTATGACGAACGAAGCTAACGAACGGATGCGTCACCTGTTAAATGATCACCACTGTCAATTGATACTAGCAATACCAGGGGAATCACAAGTACGTTGCCAGCCTGTGTATGGGATAGGGCAAGGGAGAGGACGCCTGGACTCTCATTGCACGGGTTCGGGGTTGGGAGTGCAACCACGCTGCTTCATGCAAGTGTGGCGTAGGAAGCGCCTGCCGCCGGGGGTGTTGCGGAGCTTGCTTACGAAACCCCGGGATACTCCCACAGTGCGGCGTAGGTTGTCGTGGAGTATTAGTCGATTAGAGTCGCCGAAAGGCCCCAACCCTACATGAATAGCATGTAGGTGGTAGGCGGCTCAAGTCAGGCTACCCCCCAGGAGTTTAATAGTCCATGAGGATTTTTTCTCCACGTTAAATAAAAAGGGGGTTGGACGGGGACGGGGAGTGTATAAGGAGAGGGAAGGGAAGGAGAAGAAAAATAGGAGGTGGGCGTTCAGTGCTCTCATTGACCGAACCAAACGCAACAAATGCAAGCACTATTACTTCACCTCGCTGTTTCTGTGTGTCGGGTAGTACCACCCCAGGTGAGCCGACCCATTCATGATGAAACCAGTAATCAATAAGTTTCAGCGTGGTTCTACCACCTACAAGAGAACGTGACGGATACTAAACAAGACTTCATTACGATATCATCCTTCACCGAAACTGACTCAGTTGCAAGGTTTAGAACCTATGTCGATTGACGCTATGTTCGAATATGGTACTAAGTTATCATCGCTTCAACAACGCAAATGAAGTAATGATTTTTTTTTTATGCCAAAGGGCAGTAGGCAGATGGCTCGTCTCATGGTAAATGATTATTGTCACCTATGGATAACTGCAACACGAGGGGTATCGCTGTTACGTTGCCGGCGTTGAAGAGCGTGTTTTAATCCCTTTTTGAAGAGACCCATATCATAACTATGGAGGAATACCGTTGTGGATAAACCATTCCACAATGCCAGCGTACGCATAATGAAGATTCTGGAGAACCTTGCGGTTGTTGCTATTTTATAAGGTCTTAGAGTGTGTGGTAAGGAACCAGCCAGCGTCGGAAGGTACGAATTCGGAATGTTGATGAGGGTACCATGTTGAACTTGGTAGTATTATAACAGTACCTGGGTGACCGAGCCTAGCTCGGTTCTTAGAAAAACATTTCTAAATAAAAAAAATGGTTTTCCTCACAAAATTCACGTTTTCACCAAAAAAAAAAAAAAATTAAAAAAGATGAGAAAACTGACACTCGGATTCGAACTGGGGTTAGACGGATTTTCGATGCCGCCGATTTCTATCTGAGCTATTTTTGTTTTGACAGCGGCGGCGAAATTTACCCTTATATTCTAGCTATATCTTTCATTGCCTGAAAACTCAGATAAAAAGCTTTCTATGAATGAAATCTAGCTAGATCGATGTATCGTCCCCGAAACCACCTACATACTAAGTTTCACGGAAATCTCTGACGCCGTTTCCGAAATCCTGAATATATAACAATATAAAAATATACAAGAACTGCTCGTTTAAAGGTATTAGATATTTATATTATTTAGTCGTTATATTTGAACATAAAAATAATACACATTACATAACAATAACCAAATCCGTATCTGATATAAAAACTTAAAGAGATTGTTTGCATCTTTTAGTAACAATTTTTGGGTCACACTATATCTACATGTACGCGTGTCGACGTATCTATGCGTATTATATAAACATATAATATTTGATAACTACATATTTTCTAGTATGTAATTTAATTCTACAATGTTTTGCTTGTCGATTGATAATAGAAAGAGATATATTGAGGATATCAAGTAATCATTAAAGTCCCCTAGCATGTCTGTCTGCCTGTTCGCGGTAATTCAAAAACTACTGAACGGATTTTGTTTTCGCCAGAAGATAAATTAATTTATAAGGAAGGTTTTCGTATAGTTTTTTGTATAGGCCGGGACAACGTCGGCCGGGTCCACTAGTAGAAACTATTTTTTGAGGTGAAAATTTCTATGGAGATTAATTTATAATTTCGCTTCATAACATGCTAGTAAGCGTGACTGACTGTATTGTATTGGCGGCTTGGTTAGACTAGCGACGAGTAGTACAAGAGCCTGTGTAAATTTAATATTGATATTTTGTATTGAAATCGTGCAGCCTATTATAGGTTTGATGGATTAATAAATTGTATAATAAAGCATATGATTATTATTCGGAGTGTAAATAGATGTGAAAGAGACTAATGATAGTGATTTCAATTTAAAAATTATGAAATGTTAATAATTCAGGCTATAATTCATTTAAAATTTCAAAAAAGAACACAGTTTAAATTCTATTGTTTTGAATTGGTTGTTGCGCTCTAATTCTTCACAATTAGTACTATTGTAAGTTTTGTTTAAGTTTAGTAGTTTTTGAGTTTTCATTAAAATATCTAAGCTTTAATGCTATATATTTTCGTTTCTAGTAACTTACATTAGTAACTATTTCAATATCAACAGCACTAAAGGACTAAACAGAACTAAACGTCTATAAAAAAACATAGTCTTTAATTCAATATACAGGACGTACTCTTAAAACTACCAAATAACATCAAAAAATCCTTTTCTAGGGAAAGATTAAACCTGAAGCTCTTATTCCAATGATATGTATGAATAGCATTTGTTCTAGTATGTTAATTTTCTTTATTATGTATGTTCTAACTAATTTATAGGAAACAAGTTGTTTATATACATTGTGTTGATAGATGTAGATTTGATTCCTGCAAAGAGTCGCAGCTTTCAGTCAAGGATAACCTCGTAATGGCATTGCATGGTAGTAGAACACTTTCTGATGCCTGCTTAGCTAACTACCCAATGATAATATCAGCTACCACGCTCAACTTGAAAATATGTTGCAAATCATCTATAAGTGTTAGGTTTTATAACAAAACATATTTTTAATTTACCAGATAGTGAGGTCACGCACCATGTCAAGCGGTTTCTAAATTCTAAATGCTATTTTATAGAGTGGATCAATACGTGAACGATGGTGACGACATCTGGAAATAACACCCTTCTCTATGCATCCCCCAAAAACGAATGAAGCTATGTGTTTGTAAAATATGCATTATATCATGTAAAGATAAACCAGATCGAGTTTCTTGCCGGTTCTTCATGATGACTGGGTTGTTTTTCGAACTGTAGCTTTAACGTGCATAAGCGCTCAGGGGCTAAATTGAATAAACTATTTATTCATATATCAGGTGAGATTGTGGTTAAATAATCTCGATGAAAAGTAAATTCGAGTCTCATAAAAGAAGAGTAGTATGGAATGTAGTTAACATTCTCAGTCAAGCGTGGAAAATTTACGAAATATTTGGATCAATTGAAATCGATTTTGATGACTAAAAATACACTCACGATTAAGTAAAAATAATAGCTGAGGTAGACAGTAAATCATTAGAATACAATGCTTACTCTATGTAATAGAGCAGTTGGTCAATCAGAGGCACAGTGACCCACGGCCCGTATTGTGATCGACCTTGGCACGCGTGCTAATTCTATCAAAGCGCATTGGTCTCTTTGTTTGGCCGCTCAGAGTAACAGGATGATAACAGGAGTATGTATGTATGCAGCTCTAATTATCAAAATAGGAAGATTGTGCATCGCGAAGTACCAGGAGAGAAGGATTATGCAGCTCGAAGTACCAGGAGAGAAGGATTATGCAAGAGGAAGTACCAGGAGAGAAGGATTATGCAGCTCTAAGTACCAGGAGAGAAGGATAATGCAGCTCTACAAAAGTATCAAAAGAGAATAATTATGCAGTTCCAAGTACCAGGAGAGAAGGATTATGAAGCTCGGGGAATCTGGAGAAAAGGACTATGCAGCTCCAAGTACCAGGAGAGAAGGATTATGAAGCTCTGGGTACCAGAATAGAGCGATTATACATCTCCAAGTACTAGGATAGAAGGATTATGCAGCTTTTAAGTATCAGGATCGAAAGATTGTGCATCTCGAAGGGTCAGGAGAGAAGGATGAAGCTCGGGGAACCAAGATAGATGGATTGTGCATCTCAAATTACTAGGATAGAAGGATAATGCAGCTCCAAATATCAGGATAGAAGGATTATGCAGCTTTAAGTACCAGGGTAGAACGATTATTCAACTCCAAGTACCAGAATAGAAGGATTATTTAAGAGGTTTTGAATTCATATGCCCTACGAGTATGCCGATCCCCTTGTATTTTAAAGCAGAAACTTATTTTTAAATTGCCTAAGATCATTACAATGCAATAAATACTGTCCATTAGGTCTACTCGTAGGATACAAGCCTTGTCAGGTGAGTGCAGTAACATTTGTGTATACAAGCTTTATGCTCCTTATTTTAGTATATGTTTATAACGATCAAACAATACTTAAGTTAAAATTGTCATAAGTAACCCACAAAAGAATTCTAATTTTAAGCTTGAAATTTTTTTTACTGGAGTGAATCTAAAAAAGGTTAATCAATTTTCCATAACAATGTAAGTAGGGTTGTCACAACGTTAATTCGAATCTAAGTTATAACATATAAAAAAAAAATGTTTCTGTGCTATTTATATTAGAAATTGAAAAATTTGACTCGGTATTTAGAACTCATATTTTGAGAGTCTTGATTTTAATATAGTCTCACAAATTTACACAATCGCTTGATCATTAGAAAAAAAAACCTTTCTGGTACACCTTATTATATACCTACATATATACATATTTTTAACGAGTGTTACACATGTATGTAATAAATTTTGTTTTTGTACATTATGCGAGGAATGCTGATGGATTGTAGCAATAATACAGTTTAGATGAATTACACATATAGACATGTTATAAACTATCTGTGATAGGCATTATACCGGTAAATTATTATTGGCTGTTTCGCTAACTTTAAAAAAACGTTATGACTCCGTAATCTCTCTAAACTAAAACAAAATCTAATAAACAGCTTATTAGTTCTGTAAACGATACGAAATATTTAAAATTTATAGTTTAAAACAATCAGTTTTTCGACAAAGCGTACATTCGTGAGGAGTCAGTCCTTGTTCCAATTTCATATATCCTATTTGCTTATTCAGTACAGACTTCATTTTGGTTTACAAGCTGATTTTATATTACGATAAATAATACATTGTACAACTAAATAATGCCTGGGACTTTGATCTTTTTTTTCTCATTTTTCATTTGTATTATATTTAATTGTATCGCATACTATATAATAGTATTGTATAGTGTAGAGTTTAGCCTCCATGAATGAGTGTTACAAAATAAATGTTACGATGTATTTGGAAAGTATATCGATTAATATGCAATTAAAAGCGTTTAGAATTATTTTTGATATTTATTTATGATCTTTATCTAGCATTTTATGAATCTTAAAGAGGAACTTTCTCAAATAAATTAATCTATTTAAATGACATTGAAGTGTCTAATATTTGCCGGGGCTAATCGTCGAATAAATTGTTGTGATTAGATGAGAATTTTCTTTGGTAAAGATAAATAACTTCCCCAAGTATATTACGATTTTTTTTATTGGGATTAAGAGGTAAATAACAACAATAAATTTATTAATTCAGAAATAATATAGCTCCTATGAAGCGAGTCATTATGACAATTATATAGTGCCAAAGATTAAACTTAATTTGTTCTAATGAAAAAAAAGCCAAGAAAGAGAAAGTGGTTTTTTTTTAAACTTAAACAAATATATAGAGGAATAAATAAGACTTTAGATAAAATAAAAAAATGTAAATACAATGTTCAATATATCATTAATATATGTCTATCCAACAGACCAGGAATGCATAAAATATTGGAAGCGTGATTGCAAAAACTAAAAATTACCGATATAAAAATGTTGTCATTGCCTTTTTTACGGAGAAACTCGTCTGCCTTCCATTATTTTATCTAGCACACGTGTGGGAGGTGACAAAATAACTTTATTCCATAATACACAGGTTTACTCACAATATGCGCATCAAATAACTGAAGTAATCTAGCTTATGTCATTATAATCGATCGACATCCTTTTCAAAGTCGCATATGATGCAAATGTACTCTCTAAAACCAGATTTAGACCATTATTTGATGCCTTTTATGTGACTGTATAAGGTAGTGGGAAATACCACATCCCTACTACGGATCAGCGTGGGCATGACACACTTTCGCTTCGAGCGAATCACGTACACGACGCGTTATAAAATTTGAATTTAGTGTCTATAGATGCTTGTCATGCTAATTTTAGAATTGTGTACTTCCAAAGCAAATGCTACATAACTTATACTACATAACTTTTGAATTATCAACTACCGGAAAACAACTTACATCTATCTATAACGGTTAAAGTGATATTGAATGAAAAATTATCGACGACCGACAGACTAACCATCTTAACTAACAACAATTAGCTATACAATTTTAAGATATTTAATTGTTATTAAAATGAAATTAAAATTACTAGGTTATCAGTAAATAAGAGGCAGTTGTTGACGGTAATGATGATATTAGGACCAGTACAAGGCACAAAGCTCGCGAGTCCGCGGCCTCAGACCGGCACTCGCGAAAGTGAGAGTGGGCTCGGTTGCGTAACGCCGTTCGGCTCATGACGCCCTGGTACCCGGCGTGGTTACCTACATTTCAAGTCTTTGACTATTCGTTATTGTTGATTTATTAATTTTTTATGTAAAAAAGGAGTAATTTCCACGCTACTTCTTCCATTTAAAATGAAATGTACTTAATAAATAAAAATAAAATTCGACATGAAACAGTAAATCTACTTTTATGCTTTGTGACGTAATATTTTTATTTTGTAAGTTTTTTCTCGTCTTACTATTTTGTTCCTAACTTGTGATGTCAAAATATATACAAAGAAAGCATTCTTTTATGGTTTTACGATGTAATAATCTTTTTATAAAATACTTCTAGAATTACAGGACAAAAATATAAACTTTATTTTCATCAAGTATGACATTTGTCTAGTACGTATAATAATGTAAATCTGAAAGTACATTATTGTGCAACCGTTATGTCAAATGGACGAACCGGTTTGTTATAAAAATTCGATTATATTGGGTGTAACTGTTTCGTAAAAATACTAAAACACATTCAGCGAAAAGGGCAGCCACCAACCAACTGATAAAGTTACGATTCATTGGATAAAAGTAAATTAATTCATGATATTTATTGTAATAGTTGATTTGGTCACGTATTCATTACATAATACTATCTACGTTGATTTATTTATGTTTTCCTGGTAAGATAACTTTCTATTCGTCGAATGATCTGACAAACAATTTTTTTTACACATCATTTATGAAATATCGCCAGGTCAATGGCGAACGAAATGATTCAATGCAAAAATATTTAGAGCAGTCTCGTAGCCATTATGTGCGGGGGGGACAGCACCTTGGCTTTAGGGTCCACTGTGAATATGTTATTAGTACGTCTTTAATGTTAGTCTGCTTTTCGGTATAAAAAATTGCGTAAATTTTTATACCACAACGGTGGCAAATACGCATATAGATATAACAAGAATATTATTTAAAATTTCCTATACACAGATCACATAAATAAGGTATACAGAGAATAATTGTTCACCAATCAATTGTATGAATCCTATATCCTAACTTCTGAGAGATATATTTCAGTTTGGAAAGATTTTTCCAGTATTCTATGTTATTGTCACTTTATATGCTTAGGGACTTACTTCCAGTTTTTTTGGTGGAATCTTAGGCTGTTATGTAGTATTTTTTATATTGTATTCATAATCTTTGTTCACGTTTTCGCTAGGGGCGCTGATAGCAGATTTATATTAGACGACTAACTGTGCCCGCGACTTCATTCGCATGGAATCTAATATACAACAGTTACTGATAAAGTCATCTGAATGTATTGAGTTTAATTTAATCTACTTTTTGCATACTTACGCCGCGTCATCATTAAAATTACAATAACTTTTGATAGAGTGAACCGATTTCAATAAAACAAAGACTAAATGTTACTCAAAGAAATGCTTTACGATTGAAGTTTTATAACGAAGGTAGTACTTTAACAGTGATACGTGTTCAAAGAAAATCATAAAAATGATTCAAATGTATTTTACTACTTATTTATAGACACCTGTAATGTTTTATTTTACAAAAATAAAAAAGTACAGACTCGTTACATGTTTTTTTTTTGATCTGACTACGCTATTGACCTAGCAAGGTCTTAACAGCTTCACCGAACTACTAAGGCGAGCGCTTAAGGCACTCAGCCGATTTTATTTGACAACTGGCTCAAGGGTGAACGGCACACATCGGCTTGGGCTGTTGCCGGATTCTTGCAATTCGCGACCTATCTGAGCTAACCTAACTATTCATATATATATATATGTTGTTGAAACATATATGTGTACCAAACATTAATGTAATTTTTTATTATATATATAGCTAAACTCAAGATAAAATTTCATCAATTATTTTGACAAAATTGTCGGTCAGTCTTAACAGCCAAATCAGCCAATATATTAAGAACTATATTCAAAGGAGAAATCTTTATGCTTACGGATCATGACTAATGTATTGCACCACTGAAAGACTTTTGAGACGACATTAAAAATTTGAATAGTAAATAGTGATTTCTTGAGAGCCACCGTCTTCAGAGATCGTTGTTGTAGTACAGCACGGTGACTGGGTTACCGGCGCGGGTTGCGTCACAAACCACTTTCTGCACTGTCGTTTGCCTATTTACCCACTCACTGAGACAGTAGCGCGCGTTGAACTGGCCATTGTTGAAACATACTGACCCAGAATTAACATTTATACTTTGGCCTTGTTATCGTCCAGTAATGTGCTTTGTAAAATCTATCTATAATAATCTTCTACGTGTAAATAAGAGAATATACAATGTTCTGTTTATGAGATTATGTAATTTTTTATAAATACAAAAGTTATTTTCTGCTATCTAGATGAGCTTTAATATTATCAATAAAAATTGCATGTTAGTTTTAGATACAAATTTATTTTTTAATTGCTTAATCGTTCCGTTAATTATTTTGGAATTTTTTGAAATAATAATTATGGTTTAATTTCTGCGGATGGGCGAAACACTACTTTAAATAATTATACACTACTATTTAACCCAGCCACGCGTTGCTATATAATGCTAGTCAAACTGCAGTTGAAAAATAATTTAAAAATTATAATGTGGCGCCATCTATGTGATATCTATAACAGTAGGTCCTAGAATTTTCTGACACCAAACAAATTTAAAGCGCCATCTGTTCGAGGCTGATGAAACTTAAAATTAAATAAAATCTGTGATACAAAATAATATTGAGTTTTTGGCGGGATTTTAGTCTGTCATGTAGTGGATTTTATATTTTATACATAATCTTGTGTTATTGGACTCTATATTTTGTAAATTTGGTGGAATGTTACGTAATCTAGTTAGTTTATTGTGCATAAGTGAAGTGAATAGAAAATAATACCACGGAGCATGAAATTCTGAGATGCCACAAAAAGTGGCAGGAAGGCAAGGAGGAACGGGAAGGTAGGTGGATCTCCGGCTCTCTCACTGAGCGAACGAAACGCAACAATGCAAGCACTGTTACTTCACGTCGGTTTTCTGTGAGAGGGTGGTGCTTCCCCGGACGAGCCGACCCATTAGTGCTGAAAACAATAATAGCTTCAGCTTGGCTCTACCACTACTAACGCATTAAAACGAATATATTGTCAAAATATTAAAAACTACATAACACTCCCATCTGTTAAAACTTTAGTGCAATATATTTCATATGTAATCCTATCGTATTGAATGAATTGTACTTATATTCGTACGCACATACCCAATAATTGTTTTTGTTCAAAATAATAAATATTATATCTCTTCTTACCTTATTTTATTCTATAAGATTACTTTAAAGTTTTCAGAAATCATCCAATTAGCAAAAAGTTATTATTGAAATTAAGTAAATACTTATCTCTTATCTCTATTATTATTCTTATCTCTATACTTATAATATACATCACTGCTACAACACTACACGATCACCCCCACACACGTGCACGCCTACACGCTTACACATGAAAGTGGAAGGGTTTACTTTTTTCCCTTATCGAACTGAAAAACTCTCAATTTTCCGATAATAAATATATGGAGGAGTTGTTGAGGCGTATATGCTTGATACACATATACGTTTCAACAACTCATACACATATGAATAGTTAGCTAGGTTAGCTGAGATAGGTCGCGATTTTGCATGCAACAGGCAACAGCCAAGCCGAGGTGTGCCGTGCACCCTTGAGCTGGTTGCCATAATGAAATCGGCTGAGTGCCTTAAGCGCTCGCCTTAGTAGTCCGGTGAAGCTGTTAAGACCTTGCTGGGTCAATAGCGTAGACATTTCGAAAAAAAAAAAAAATCTATACTTATTAAAAAATAAATTAAATTTTCTGTAACTTTTTTCGTCCTAAATTCCAACAAAGTTGCCCTTTAACCAGCATAAACTCAATTTGTGACAACTATTTTATGACAGTAAAACATTGACATTTGATAAAATACCTCACCCTCTTTAACCCAATAAACAAAAAATTATTGTAGGTTTGTAGGCTATAAAGACAGAATTCAATTTGTTACATTATAACCCCAGTGACGTGTGTTACATTATAACCCCAGTGACGTGTGTTACATTATAACCCCAGTGACGTGTGTTACATTATAACCCCAGTGACGTGATTTGCGAATGAATACAATCAAATGATAAATATATATATGAATTTTATATTTTAAGTACTAGGCCAGTTCAATTACCGTCGACAACATTGCGCTGGCGCATAGTTGCGTCATACCGCAGTCAGTCGGGCCGCTCACCACACCTCCCTCCAAGTGGAGGGGGCTGTTACTAGGGTTTTAGCACTGTCTAATAATTTGTTCAGGAAATAACCATATTGAGGCATTATAACTTGTTTAGGATATACTTGCGAATATTCTCTCTTTCATTTCCTGTTCTCCTATTAGCCTGAGCAGGAAATAAGAGAGACAACTTACTTTTTTGTTTAAATCTTTGCGTAAGAAAGATAGAATAATTATCTTATTGTTTTAAACCTTATTATTTTTATTTTCAGTAAAGCATATGACGATATTTTATTTTATTTTTTTATCTAAATACAAAAATATTTGATTTAATTATAATCGAAAAATAATCGACAAGAACTCACAATTACGTCTGATATTAAATCACAATGTGGTCCAAGATGGTAATCATAAACCTACTCAAATCTAGAGGGGACTGGCTCTCAAGTGCCGTTAGCTGAACATACTAAGAGATGCTTGGCGACATTTTTCCTCTAGAGTGGTTGCAAGCCAAGTGGACTTAGAAGAAACCCTGCCACCATGCTATGATTTCATCACTGTTTTCCTTCATAGAAAGCCTGGACTCAGTTACAGCGGTCTGAACCTAAGTCTATCGACGTGGTATCTAAACTCGCTGTCATTAAAAACTCGCTCAAAATCATTTCTCTTTGCATATTATTTTATTAAATCAATATAAGTGACTATCACAGTAGTTTTTAACGGATATAAGGGGTGATAGTTTCGAACATCATTATTGTTCACGTAATCCATTACCTGGACGACCGAGCCTAGCTCGGTTCTTTAAAAAACATTTACAAATTAAAATAAACTGTTCGGTTTGACTCACAAAATTAACATTTATTCTACAAAAAGAAAAAAAAATTAAACGAAGACATATTATGTCTTTTGCTGTCACTTGGATTCGAACTGGGGGCTACACGAATTTTCGAAGCAGTCGATTTCCATCTGAGCTATTTTTGTTTTGACGGGGCCGGCGAAATTTACCTTTATATTCTAGCTATATTTTTTCATTGCCTGAAAACTCAGTAAAAAAGTTTTCTATGAATGAAATCTAGCTAGATCGATTAAACGTTCCCGAAACTACCTACATACTAAGTTTCACGGAAATAGATGTCGCTGTTTCCGAGATCCTGAATTATACAAATATAAAAATATACAAGAATTGTTCGTTTAAAGGTACTAGATAGATATGATTAAATAAATAGATACTATAATAATGGCTTCCTCACACGAAAACTTGCTTAACACGGTAATTCAATGTACTGTCCAGCTAACTATGTGTTTGGACTCTTGTTGTAAGATACAGTATTGCTTTGAATGATTTTATCTCTACATACTACAAAACAAAGTCCTCTGCCACGTCTGTCCGCCTGTCTGTCTGTTCGCGATAAGCTCAAAAGTGACTAAACGGACTTTCGTGCGGTTGTCATAAGTAAATAAAGTAATTCATGACGAAGATTTAGATAGAGTTTTGCAAGTTTTATTCGTTATCAGGGTGGGAATCTTCGGGCCCGCTAGTTTATTTTAAAACATGGCATTATTATTCTGTGTTCATTTCTATTGTTAAAATCATATCGATTCCGTATTATATCTCGCTTGTCTAAGTTATGGGAACATATATAATTTTATTAGGTACTTTAGCGAATTCCAGTTTGCATCGTCGGGCATTTAAATAAATTCAATTTTCAATCGAATAAAAAAAAAACCTATAACTATCTACGAAAAATTCGACATTGAATGGTCGTAGTTCTATACTGATAATCTCAAATGTTATAGATTACTAGCTGACCCGTGCAACTTCGTCTGCACCAAATTGGTTATTACTGGTTTCGACTGTATTTTTAAAAATTGAATAAAACTGATACCCTATTGCAGTAAAGGGTTGAAAATTCAGGGTTATATGTATTAACTAATGCTGTATCATAAAAAAAATATATATCTAAAATTGATAAAAAAAATTAAGGGGTGGATTACCCTTAACATTTAGGGGGATGAAAAATAGATGTTTTCCGATTCTCAGACCTACCTAATATGCACACAAAATTTCATGAAAATCGGAAAAGCCGTTTCGAAGGAGTTTAATCACAAACACCTCGACACGAGAATTTTATATATTAGATTATCTTGTATAATTTCATTTTATTTATTTATCATTACATCAGCAGGTAAGAGACCAACTGCAGTATTATAGGCCTCCTCCTGAAGAAAGGTATGGGCACAATCAGCACGCTAAACTCTAACTTTAGGAATCCATAATTCTACATATATATTTTCCCATATACGGTGGTGATACAAGAACTTTTCTCAGGACCAGGGTTCCTTACAATGTTGTTTTTCACCGTCAACCGATATTGTTACCAATTTAAATTAGTAAATGCGAATTCCGGCAAGTTCGTTGTTATATGCCAGGATTCGAACCTGCGGACATTGAATTAACACTTTCGCTGCGTTACGGCAAGTATTTTGCCGTATTTGACAATCCGCCAGTGCGGCAGCTTGTTGTCCTTATTTTGCGCTCGGTGCGGGGGCGATTTAACTATGTTCCTGTACGTGTAGAAGAAAGACAGTGATCTTTTCAATATTGTTGCTTTTAATGTAATAATATTGTGCAGTAATAATATACGGCAAAATAGTTACCGTAACGCACAGTATGGTAAGTATTTTTATACAGTGCGGTACGGCAACTATCTTGTCGTACCCCGCCAACCCCGCGCCTCACTGCATGCGTCCGCGCGGCATCTCAATTTTCGTTAGTGCTGTGAGACGTACATAAAGCCCACGATAATTTTTGTGCTGAAACCTACGCACTTACTTAAGAATGAGACGTTCATGTAAGAAATGGAATTAAAATTGAAGGTGCAAAAGCAAGAAAGAAAGTTTTTCATTGTAGTAGAAGCTCGTATGTGACATCTAATTCTAAAAAAAACAAATTTGGTAATCACAAGGTACAAGTAATTGAAAGCGTTTCGATAAACAAAAGGGACGATAAGGCTTGTTGTTCAGGGTTAAATAGACACAAGGAGTCGAAAGCAGCAGGCGTAGTTATTAGGCGCAGTTACTAGTATCGCCAATTCTAAAATTATTTAAATATTTTATAATTATGTTGACTAATTAAGAAATTAAGTTATGTTGATATACACACTGTTAAATTTTAATATTGTGTATATTAATAGAGAGTAGAATATCTTTAAAAAATCGATTGTCATTTTGAAAGTAAACCCCTTCCCTAGCATTTTTACACTTCTGTGCTATACGGCAAATCTATTGCCGTGAATGAAGGATTTTGAAAAATCCCTATATATACTGAAATATTGTCCAGAACCCCGGGCTACCGCAGCTTGGTATACACGAGGATGTAGCCTATCGATTCACTAAAAAAAACAATTGGTATGAGGAATTTCCACGTTTGTATGGACGTTGAAAGTCAGGTGCCGGTACGGCAAAATAGTGGTCGTAACGCATAGCAGGAAGTATAGATACGGGCAGTATTTGTCTCGTAACGCACTAACAGAAAGTTTAGACTCTATGCTGCCGCAGCGAATGTGTTAATATTCCACCGGTCATACCACTAGAGCATCACTTCATTTTCGCTTACTATTCCGCTAACTATAAAAATCTTATACAATATTTTGTAGTTGGTAGAGCCACGCTGAAGCTGTTATTGGTTGTAGCATGAATGGGTCGGCTCGTCCGGGGTACTACACCCGACCCACAGAAAACCGGCATAAAGTAACGCTGCTTGCATTGTTGTCGTTCGGTCAGTGAGAGTGCCGGAGGCCCACCTCACCATTCTCCCTTCACTTCATCCCCTTTCCCTCCCTCCTCTTTCCCCACCAACACAGGCTGGCAACGCACTTGCAACTCCTCTGGTGTTGCTGGTGTCTATGGATGATGGCGATCACGAAATCACCAGTACGATTGCCTTCTAAAACATAAAAAAAAAAAAACATTTTTTATTATATCTGCGACCTTTGTTATTGCTGCTCTCTAGTCAGATTTCCAATACCTTTTGTGATAGATCGACCTTACGTAGGAAACAAAAATTTTATAAGGCTATTATATAATGAATCAGTATGTGAACAATGGTTATGTCTGGAATTCCAGATTCCTTTCTGTGCATCCACTAAAAACGAATGTAACGTGTAATGTGTTTACAATATATGTACGTTTAAAAGATAAATCAGATCGAGTTGTTGCCGGCTCTTCTCGTTGACTGGGTTGTTTCCGAACCGGTGGTAATTTTGAGTTTCATAAGTACCTTATTAGGGTCTAAATTGAACAATGTATTTACCTAACAGTTTATTTTAATTTAACTTAATTTCTTATTTTAACATCAACCGATTAAATCCTACGGAGTTTTGTTTATTGCTTTTTGATATATTTTACACAGACTGTATTTTTGTCAAAATGTAATGCATAAAATGAGTCTGGAATAAAACAATCGAATGATATTATTGTTTAGATTTTTCCTTGTGATGCCATTTGAATAAGATCCCTTTACTAACAACACTGTTCGTATATTGTCTTACTGTAAATACGAAAACTGTCACACGTTAAATGCGTGTTGAATGACCTTAATAAGCCTCAATATAAATTATTGCATATCTCATCGAAACTATTCCGAATGCCTACGTTTGCATAATTCGATATTATTGTTAATACGAATCGGAATTTACTAGATTACTAGGTTTTTGCCGTACGATTCTGTTTAATATTTTTATGAAGGTCCATAAAAATATCCAAAAGTGGTATTTTTATCTCGCTACAAAGATGTGAGGAGATAGGTTGTCTGCAGGAGAAATGATGTCGAAAGCAAGAGTGCCATGTTTTTTCTTATTTTAATATAACTCATATTTATGAGAAAATGATAATAGATGAATTCTAAAGAGTCTAGATCAGTTATACTCAACTTGCGGTTCGTCGGGTCTAGTAGTTATAGGTGGTAGAGCCACGCTGCAGCTATTACTAGCTTCAGCATAAATGGGTCGGCTCGCCCGCGGTGGTACCATCCGACCCACAGAAAACCGACGTGAAGTAACAATGCCTGCATTGGTGCGTCTGGGGTTGTAAGTGTCTATGAGCGGTGGTGATCGCTTAACATCAAGTGATCCACCTGCTCGTTTGCCATCTATGATATAAAAAAAAAACAATTATACTTTATTTCCAATTATTATTTATGACCAACAGAAAAACAATGAACACGCTGAGTAAATTAAATAGATCCCAGATAACTTGACCGTAATGGCTCCCTTACAAGGCTTATACCAAGCTTGTTTATTGGACAACCATTTCTTACTACATTAATACGTTGTTAAATTGAAATTACATTTTTTTTATTTAAATTTGTAATTTGCGGCCCGCGACACTATGAGAGAAACGTGTTTGTGGTCCGTTTAAAAAAAAGTTGAGTACTACTGGTCTAGATTAAAGATTGGAATAAAATACAGATAAATAATACTAGATGGGGATTTTAGTTTGTCATGTAGTGGATTTTATATTTTACTCATAATCTTGTGTTATTTGATTCTATATTTTGTAAACTTGGTGGTATTTTACGTAATATAGTTAGTTTATTGTGCATAAGTGAAGTGAATGGAAAATAATACCACTAAATATAAAATTCTGAGATGCCACAATAACTCCCTGGAATGTTCTAACAAGGGAGCTACCATCTTGTTAGAATATTGATATATTGAAGTGGTCGCAAGACGCTGGTAATATTATTAACTACGCGACAATGGCAGTAATAATCTGAAAGATTGGATGCAAAAGATAAAGTTTAAAAAACACTATATTAAAATATCATGCTTTAAGCAAAGTAAGATATTGTCTATACATTATACTACAATATAATTGGTTTTATAATGATGTTTTTCTTGATTTAATGTTTGGACTTATTGTAAGATTGAAACCCACATCTGTCTATGTGGTACGAAAAGATGTTACCGTTAAGGAACCATCACTTCAGGCAGGAGACGAGTCAGTTACGTGACGATTATCTAGGTACTAACTCAGTAACTCAGCTGTTGTTTTTATTTTCTCTATTTGTTATTTAATAGCAACTAATCTCCTAGTAGATTATTATTGCTATTGTCGCTTAGGTGATGATATTACAAACTTATTGTGATAATTTCAGTGCACTAACAAGATGGTGGCCATCTTGTTAGAACTTTTCAGGGAGTTTTTGTGGCAAGTCAGAATTCATGCTCCATTGTATTATTTTCCATCCACTTCACTTGTGCACAGTAACCAAACTATACCACGTAAAACACAATCAATATTACAAAATAAAGAGCTTAAATAACTAAATAGAATATAAAATCCACTACATAACATTCAAAATCCTGCCAAAAACTTCGAAATATTTGTACCCCCTGGACTGTTCAAAACCATAATTAATTTTATTTACTTTTTATGTTACATAATATATAGTTCTGATATACCAGGGCAACATGAGTATGAATTGAGTTCCAAGAAGTTTGTCCACACTTCAGTACTTCTGGTTGTTTTCATCATCTGCAAATCAGTTGATTGTCCACGTACTGGCCGTGCCGCATCACGTTCTGTCTATCGGTCGCTGATAGTTCCGTGGTGATAGAGTGATAATGTTGATAAGGTCCCACGCGTGGGTGTGGCCACATCGAAAACTTTTAATCGATAATAATATTTTGAAATTTTCATTTTGTTCTTTGCAACATAGTTACGGGTTTATTGAAATTGTTACTCTTTATTTTAATTATATCACATATCAATATTTCCACTGTAACGTAGTCATACTCTTATGATTTAATGTGACGGGTAGGTTTTTCAATATATAGAGCAGATTCAAGAGGTTTTATATTCAAGAGAAAAAAATGATACTCTATATACGCATATATTAGAAATACAGTTTAATTACAATTTTCAATAATCATTCTAAATGAAAATATTACAAAACATTTTTACAAATAATATGTAGACTTAATTGCAAAAATATTTAGATTATAATTTTTCTCGATATATGTGAAACAAAGGAGCCGGGAGCAAAAGGATCTCTGGTCCGCGTGGAGGTACACACACCAATTATCAGTCGGTGAGACGTAAACTTTTACTAGCGGAGTAGCGAACTTTCAGTGTTCAGTGCTTCCTTCCGGGCGACGTTGTATGTGAGCGCGGACCGGGCGGCGTGTCGCGCTGCGCTACAGTCCGCTCCCGGCCACCGTAGCGCTAGTACGCGTGCTCGCCTCAACCGCACGCCGGCAAACACGTGACTATCGCGCCGCGCCAACAACAAACGCGACCGGATTTACAAACGGTGTATGTGCTTCAGTGACGGCTTCTCAGTGCTTTGACGTGGAGGCTCGGGCCACCGGCGCCGCTGGGCCCGTGATAGGCCCGAGCGGCGGTATGGAATCCCCGCAAATGTACGACGCGGCGGCTGCCCCGCCGCCACCGCCGCAGCCCGACCTTAAGAAGGTCGTGGAGGAAAAGCGCGCGTCCTACCCGTCACAGGACCTCAACGATCTCAATGAGCAGGAGATCACTTTGGATTTGCAACACCTCATCGAGGACCAGTTCCGGGGGGAGGAGACCATGGCGCTCTTCCAGGAGATACTACCGGGCGGTAGATCCCCGCAACCGAGGTTCACACGGACGACGCTCGCTTATATGCCCCAGCCTGTCCATTCGGGCGCGTCTTATGCCCCCGTGCAGACAAGTTCGGGGCACGAACAGGCACCCCCAATAAAGGAGGAACCGCCCGAGCCTCAAGACTATCGGAGAGCAGTCACCTGTGCACAATATACAGGGCAATATAACCCTCAACCCCCGGTTGGAGTGAATCATCCTTACACAGGCAGTTTCACCCCTCTCCCGCCTTTGGGAGCTCCGCTACTGCCTCCCTTGTTGAAGCACAAACCACCACCTGCGAGGCGATCCTCCGGCAAAGTGCTAGACAAAGGAACCGACGAATACAGACGACGGCGCGAACGGAACAACATAGCCGTGCGAAAATCACGCGAGAAGGCCAAAGTTCGTTCGAGGGAAGTCGAAGAAAAGGTGAAAACATTGCTTAGAGAAAAAGAGGCGTTACTAAAGAGGCTCGAAGCGGTATCCGGGGAGTTAAGCCTTCATAAACAAATGTATGTGCACTTGATAAATTTGAATCATCCAGAGATCACGGAGCTGTGCCGGTCGATGCTGCAGCTGGGCGCCCCCCACGCGTCCGACCACACGCTTTGACCATAGGTGAGTGTGCGCGTTATGTCAGAATACGTAACGTGTAACTACATGTACTAGCAACGTATGCGATAAACACGTTTGTGTGAGATTTTACTTGTTACTTATAACCCATAGCAACTCGTAAGTAACACGATGTAGAAAAAGGTTTTTGTTATTTTACGGCGCCGACGACGTTGCATATCGTGTTTATTATTTACTGTCGAGTATCTTTTGCTATCTAAAAACACATCTTTAAAACTATGTATATTTATGTGACACACTTTATTAGTACTTACTTTTAATTTGGCGTCACTTTGGTAATTTAATAATTATCATGGTATATAATACAAGAAAATAACCATATCCAAGGTACGGCTGGTGTATAGAAAAAGTGAGGTTAAGTCTGGCACGTAGCATGCAAAAATTAATTTACAATTTCGCTAAGTGAATAATTCATAGAAATTTAACTGTTACGTCTTCTCAAAATACGTAATTAAGTAATCACTATTAGTGAATTTCTATTATGAATATAATAAAATCAATCGTAATTAATTATATTTGTTCGTTTATATCAATAGAGAGAAAAAAGTCTTCTTTTGTATGATGGCAGATTTTTTTAATTTTCAAATAATATATTAATTTATTTACAAGTTTTTAATTTTAATGTCATTTGACAGATGACAAAGAAGTTTGTCTGAAAACAAGAATGTTACGATCCTAATAGGTTTTATTATATTATACTTAAGAATTATACGTATATAGTTTGCTATAGATATAATAATTACCATTTTTTTATTTTCTATCAATTTCTATTTGTATATATATAAATGCAAGTTGCAAATTTCCGAGATGTATACATCCGTATAACATTTGACTGATAATTTGAAACTTTGCACATATGTACTTTGTGTTTTTTTCTCGATCTGACTACGCTATTGACCCAGCAAGGTCTTACCAGCTTCATAGGACTAAGTACTTGGTTTTTTTTATTGGGACAGTTATGTTAACACTTCACTAGATGGCGCTAGGTTATGATTTATTGTTATCAAGGTTTTAGAATTTTAGAGCTAAATTCTCACTATTGTCCCTCTTACTGAAAGTTTGGTCAAATATCAATTTTAAACATTTCAATGACTTGACATATGCTTTGTCATATTAAAGTGTTGAACACCATATAATGTTGCTGCGTGATGATATGACTTCATTTAATCGTGCGTAGAATTCGAGAATGTATGCATATATATAAAATCGAAGTGTTGTATGTTCGTCCAAATCAATCATCCGAAATGGTGTAACCTATTTTGACCTAACTTTTACATGATAGTAAATCAATTTTCAGAACATTATCAGCGCTATATATGTAACTAGATTCTACTCGTGACTATGTCCGCGTGGAATAGTTACCGCTTACGTAGCCGAAACTCTCAAAATAAAAAAGCGATTTAGAAAAATTGTTTTTGGTGCTCCGCTCCTATTGGTCTTAGCTTGATGATATATCTATAGCCTTCCTCGATAAATGAGCTATTTAACACTGAAAGATTTTTTCAAATCGGATCAGTAGGTGCTGAGATTAGAGCGGTGAAGGAAACAAACTCTTCAGCTTTATAATATTAGTATTGACTTAAAATCGTTAAAAGATTAAAAACGTTAAGTAGTTGTAACAAAATTTGTAATAAATACAAAACACGATCTAAATAAGACTATTAGTTTCCGTGAACGAACAAAGTCACGGGCTGCAGCTAGTATAACATAATAAATAATGACATGGTATTTATTGTCTTGTTCAAAATATTATAGGGAAAGTTATTAGGTAATACTGCTTGACCCCTGCGGTCAAGCGTAACGATTCGATGTGATTTCTTTCTATTACGCCTGTCATGTAAAACTAAGTTGTATTACAAACTAGCTGTGGCCCTCGACTCCGTCCGAAGTCATCTGAATTTATTAAGTCTATAGGTAGGCGGTAGAGCCACGCTGACACTATAATTGGTGTTAGCATGAATGGGTCGGCTCGTCTGGGGTGATCGCACCCTCTCACAAAAAACCGACATGAAGTAAGTGTTTGCATTGTTGCGTTTCGTTCGGTCAGTGAGAGCACCAGAGACCCATCTCCCCTTCCCTCTCCTCTAACCCGTCTCCCCGTCTTTCTATCCATTTCCCAAACACAGGCTGGTAACGCACTTGCGACTCCTCTGGGGTTGCTAGTATCTATGGACTCCTACATGATATAAAAAAAATTACTTATCTACTTTTCTCACGTACTTAAGTGACATCTTCATTAAAAGTACAATAACTTTGGATAGAGTGAACCGATTTTAATAAAACAAAGGTTAGATGTTACTCGAATATATGTTTTATGATTTTCTTGAGAAGGTTTTATCTTGAATGCAGTTCTTTTGCAGTGATGCGTGTTCAAAAATACAGACAGACAGACAGACAGATAATTCTTAAAATGATTGAAATGTATTTTGTTACATATTCCTAGAAACCGGCAACATTTTTTTTTAATCTAAAAAGTTCAGACACGTAAGATTTACATTGTTATTATATGAATAGATGTGAATGTAAGTTTGTTTGTTTGCGACGCTTCCACGTCTTAAGAGTCACCTAATCATCATGACATCTTGCATAAACGTTACCAGGGGAACAGAAGAAATCATAAGGTTATATTTCCTTATTATTGCTCCTCAAGGGTAGATAAAGCCTACATTACTATGAGTGAAGCTGCAAGCAAAAGCTAAATAGATAGACATCTTAAAACATTACATTGCATAATTAGACCCTTTTACCTTGAAGGTTTTAGGTACGTTTCATCCAGAAAAAAACTTTTGATAAATAGTAGTTAAATCGACGCTAACGCCAAAGAAGCAGTGGCTAAAACTAATTTTAAATAAAAGCTAAGGAATTTACTAAAAAGCTCGTATTGACTAACAGACTACCCGTAAATGGCAAAAAAAACAATTACACGTAACTATGTCGCTACGCTTTTTCTTTCGAACTGACTACACTACCTAGCAAGGTCTTAACAGCTTCACCGGACTACTAAGGTGAGCGCTTGCGGCACTCAGCCGATTTTATTTGGGCAACTAGCTCAGGGGTGCACGGCACACCTCGGCTTGGGCTGTTGCCAGATACATGCAATTTGCGGCCTATCTGAGCTACATATTCATATTTATATGAGTTATTGAAACATATATGTGTAACAAGTACCTCGACAACTTTTATATGTATTTTGTGTTAGATAATTTTTCTAAACTATTTCAGTTCGATGAGGGAAAAATAAAATCCTTCCACTTTCATGTGTAAGCATGTGTGCGTGCACGTGTGTGGAGGTGATATGAGTAATTTTATTGCAGTGATGTAAGATTTAGTGTCACTGTATCGCGCGAGCAGCGTACTCAAGGGCTCCACGCCGAGGGATCGGACCTAGGCTTGAGCCGTTGCCGAGTGGGGCCTAGTCTGGCACGTGGCTACGCTTCAAGAGAGGTTTTCTTTGTTAGCAGATAACTATAAATTATCTGAAATGCATGTACATTGAGGAGGTATTGATAGAAATTCATGTAATTTTATGAATTACGAAAATAAACGTTATTCTTTAAACAATGATTATCATATTAAGTTAATATTCTTAAAATCTTTATAATAAAATGTCTCGGATTTTGAGTCAGTATCAACTATAATTTAGAGAATTTCTTTTGAAGGATTTATTATGTGTAATACAAATACATATAAATAAATACATTACTATAAATAAGAGAAAATTAACATATTTTATGGAGTCGAGGTTTGCATGCACTTACATAGGAAACGCCAGTTCTTAAAATGTGCTCCGCGGAGCCCTGTGAGATACTTCTCTTCACTTGTGTCTTGAAGCTTAACTTAGTTTTACAAACTATTCAATTCCCAGCAAACACAGATCCATATTGTGAATGTTTTAATATTTGTACCTATCTAACTATTTCCACTAGCTAGATAGGTTAAGATGGCGTGACAAAATACCAAACTTGAAATTGCACAGTGGACTGAAAAAGTTCGGGAACCCCTGTCTTAGGGAATACTAATAAAGAACTAAATATTTGTGCTCTTGAAATACCTACATTTTTTTTAATACTTTTTAAATTATTTTTGGCAACCAAAAATATCCATATTATTACTGCCACTGTCGAGTAGTCAATAATATTATAAGTGTCGTGTGATTATTTCAATGTTCCAACAAGATGGTAGTTAGTAGGTACTTGTTAGAAGTTTCCGGGGAGTTTTTGTGGCATCTCAGAATTCTTACTCCGTGTTATTCTTTTCAAATTACTCATCCATTCCATTCCATCCATCCATACTATCATCCAACTGACCTAATTTTGTTGAAAGTTTGATGTGTTAACAAATTTGCACATTATTTGTTAATTTTCAAAGCTATATAACAAATCAAATACTGAAGATAGAAATTGGACTCGAGAGAATTTTTTGTACCAAATTTAATAATTAAAAAAGTCCGGTCATTTGATTTAAAAAATATATATATATCACCGTTTGCAGGACAAAAAAGTAATAAAAACCGTGTTTCCCATGTTGTTTATATGGAAAAACTTTAAGTTCAATGGAGAACCTCTTAGAATTACAATAATGAGCTCTGCTTTTAACATGAGCTTTGTTGGGATATCTTATGAGCTATTTTGGGCTGAGAGCAAAACAGAAAATTTCGTCATTTTTTGGCACACCTAAAAAAATATACATATATATACGGATAACATTTTGTGTATAACCATATACTAACTACAATATAAATATATCTATAGCTTTACTAATAAGGTGTTGGAGTTACACGTACTTTTTTTTTTTTCGAAATGTCTACGCTATTGATCCAGCAAGGTCTTAACAGCTTCACCGGACCACTAAGGCGAGCGCTTAAGGCACTCAGCCGATTTTATTTTGGCAACCAGCTCAAGGGTGCACGGCTCACCTCGGCTTGGCTGTTGCCTGTTGCATGCAAAATCGCGACCTATCTTAGCTAACCTAGCTAACTATTCGTATATGTATGAGTTGTTGAAACGTATATGTGTACCAAGCATACACGCCTCAACAACTCCTCCATATATTTATTATCGGAAAATTAAGAGTTTTTCAGTTCGATGAGGAAAAAAGGAAACTCTTCCACTTTCATGTGTAAGCGTGTAGGCGTGCACGTGTGTGGGGGTTATCGTGTAGTGTTGTAGCAGTGAAGTATATTTGTGTGTCACCGTATCGCGCAAGCAACGCACTCAAGGGCTCCCTACCGAGGGATCGAACCTAGACTTGAGCCACTGCTGTGGGAGGCCTAATCGGGTGTGCGAGTTACACGTACAGAGGCACCATTGTCATTGCTTTGCTAACGTTTGTATATGTTTTTTTTTTTATATTTTATACGTTTTACACTTTCACGACAACATCATCAGATGTTAAATGACGATGTGATCTAATATGGTAAACACGACAAACCTAGACAAGACTGGGGGCCTAACCAAGTTGCTTATCTACAATCACTAACGCAAATAGAAAACGGAAAAGTGTATGGAGAAGACATATCTGAACGCTATATCACGTGATATAGCCCCTGGCTCTCTAGTGTAGCTACCGAAACATACCAATAGGTGCTTGACCACAGATTTTCAACTTAAAAAATTCATAAAGCATATCCTCGAGTACCATTTAGTCTGGGTTTCATTAAAGTCGGTTCACACTATCAAACGTTATTGTAATTTTAATGACAACGCGACTTAAGTACGAGATAAAGGTACATAAGTAAATCTATATCTATCTATACATATAATCTTATACCTTTAAACGAGCAATTCTTGTATATTTTTATATTTGTATATATTCAGGATCTCGGAAAATGCATTATCTATTTCCATGGAACTTAATATGTAGGTAGTTTCGGGGACGATAAATCGATCTAGCAATAAAAAAAAAAAATCTAGATTTTAAAGGTATATTTTGCCGGCGCTGTCAAAACAAAATAGCTCAGATGGAAATCGGTTGTTTTGAAAATCCGTGTAACCCCAGTTCGAATCCAAGTAACAGCATAAGAGATATATTTTTGTAATATATTTTTTTAATGTTAATTTTATAAGGTAAACCTAACAGTTTATTTTAATTTAAAACATTTTTTGAAAGAATCGAGTTAGGCTCGGTCGCCCAGATACTGAACTTAATATTAACCACCGGACGGAGTCGCGGGCATAGATAATCTTCAATAATCATAATATAAGATGCAAAAAGATCTTTTTAAGATCTCATTGACTGTTTTAAAAATAAGCACGTTTAACAGCAGAACAATATTATATCATAGATTATAAAAACACGTCATCATGTATAGTTTAATCATGGAACACGTGTTACATGATTACAATCGATTGTAACTTTTACTAAAACAATTGTAATTTTTAAAACACGTACACGTGACCTCATAAAGAACGCGTTCGAATAGAAAGTGGTCCGTAATGTAACAGCACAATAAACCGTGATTAGTTAATGATTCATTCATTATTATTATACATTTAATTACATTTTTCGTATTTTTAATTGTAATTAATCGGCTTCATGGAATGTCGTGTGTAATTCCTTTTTTTAATCGGACTGTCGGTATCACCATAGGTATTGTTATGTGTTGCTTGGGAGTAGTCAAAATCTACAATGTTTTATTTAATTTCCGAGGCAAGTTCGTGTTATCCTTTTTTCGCAAGTCTAACCTAACGTAACTAAAGCGAGACAAAAGAGCAAGATGGTGAACATTCAGCAAGCGCTGTACATTTAAAACGTTACCTTTTTAAAACAAGTATTCAATACGTATTTAACTTTTTTTTAATAACACCGGAAGAGTTTGTTTGCTAGAACGCACTAATCTCTGAAAATTTCAGTGTTAGATAGCTTATTTATCGAGAAAGACTATGTTAATTAATAATATTATATAATATCTTCGTTTTATCACTCCACTATACATTGTTAGAATAACATCAAAACATTTATTTTACTTCACTACATTTAGTTTACACCAGACTTACAACTAGATTCATTGGTTTATTTCACTACCCTTAGAACCTTTACAACGACTGTAGATTTACTGAAAAAAAGAACAATAACTCAGCAAAAATGAAATAATAAAATAGCATTATTTTACAAGTCATTTACAAATCTAAATTACATATAAATAAAAATGAGGACACTTTTACTCACGCGGCTATTAGGTTCCAGACTAAGTGTACATAGCTAGATATATAACATACACGCGTAGAACTGACAGATATACCCTTCACATATAAATCAGTAATATGTAAAAATCGAACCCGCGAACTTTTAATTTAATACTAAGGTCTACTACCACTGTACTACGAGGCTTCTAAAATATGCTTACATTCTTTTTCTAAAACTGACTACACTATTGACCTAGCAAGGACTTAACAGCTTCACCGGACTACGCTATGCTTACAAAAATGGGAAGATTGAGGAATATTGTGATAAACAATGCTTATATAATACTAGCTTCGGTCCGCGACTTCGTCCGCCCGGAATAGTTACTGTTTACGCAACGCACGCAGCGGATTTAGAGACATTTTTCATTGGTGCTCCGCTCCTATTGGTCTTAAGGTGATGATATATATTCTATAGCCTTCTTCGATAAACGGGCTATCAAACACTGAAACAATTTTTCAATCGGACTAGTACTTCCTGAGGTTTACGCGTTCAAGCAAACAACCTCTTCGTATTTTTAATATTTGTATAGATATCGCGGTATATTGTAGAACTGGTCAACACGGTTGTTTTTCCCATCAGATATATTGTAGTCACTATGTCGTGCTCCGATATAATGTACAGATATCTCAGTATATCTATCTCACTTAATCTTAAGTAGCATTCCATTAGTGCAAGTTATGGCGTTGATTAAAATGCTTAGTGGTTTTTGTCGGGATCTTTTTCTTTCATCTATTTCACTCACAGTTTTGTGTTATTGGACCCTATACATTGTAATATTGGTGGTATTTTACGTAATACAGTTCGGTTATGGTGCACAAGTGAAGTGAATGAGAAATAAATATCACGGAGAATGGATTCTGAGATGCCACAAAAACTCCCAGGAAAATTCTAACAACAAGACCATCTTGTGATACGTGGAGGTTATCACAAAATACATGTAATAATATATATGCCTTTATTAATATTATAAATAGGTAAAGTTTGTGACGTTGTAGGAGGTAATCTCAGGAACTACTGGTCAGACTTGAAATAATCTTTCAGTGTTATATAGATCGTATATGATCACGCTAAGACCAATAGGAACGGAGCACAAATTAAGAATGTTCGGGTTTTTTTTCTCTTGAGGGCTTTCGCTGCGTGTTAGCATTAGCCCAAAGTAACTCTTCCACGCGGACGAAGTCACGAGCAGAGGCTAGTTACTTACAATCGCAGTAATAATCTAGAAAATTGGTTACCAAATATAAAGTACAAAAAACCAAATGTTTTTGAGTTTCGTTGTTTTAAATGTGCCGTCTAGTAAAATACGAAGTACTTACATTGTATTATCAATGGGTGACGCGACGTGACTTTACCCACGTGATTTTGTATCAAGATAATTTAAAATCTTATTTCTTAAAACATAAGGCTTTATATTCATAGTACTATACGGGAACTTCAATTAATGTCGTTTTTACTAACTTCGCTTATCTGTTATGAATCTTTACTCGTGAAGGGATAAGCAGAGTCTCTATGAATTTGTTGCTAATATGGCATAAGTTATTTTTTATGTCAAGGGAGGCAAAAGAACAGACGGGTCACTTGATGTTAAGTCATCAGCGCCGTCCATAAACACTTGCAACACCAGGGAGTCGTAAGTACATTGCCAGCGTGTGTTTAGAGGATTGGGGAAGGGAATAGGGGTTAGGGGTGGGGAGGTGGGCTGACGGTGAAGAAAAAGATTGTAAGGAAACCTCAACCTGAGAAATGTTCTTGTAGTACTACTGTATGTGGGAGTCTCAAATCGCTAATACGTTGTGGGCTGGTGTAGTGATTATATATAGCTTCCTTTCGGCAAGAGGCCTAGTGGCCTAGTAGACCCTGCAGTGACCCTTGATGATTATAGCTAATACGCATAGAGTTTCTATCCTTCGAGTGACATTCCCAGGATACTCATGTGCCGAACCTATGTTGTAATGAGATGTAGATTTTCAATGTAGAGCCAGCATTTCTTAAAACTTAATAACAATGCGAGAACATCGTTCAGAATTCTTCGCGACTTCTTCATTCGTCGTCAGCAGATGTCAAATTAACAGATGCACGCGAATTCCGAAACCTCATAGATGTATTTACTTAATAATATATAATATATTCATTGCCATTGTTCAGTAGAGACGTGAAATAGTTAAAATCAACAAGCAGTACTGTCGGAAACAGTAAAGTAGGCCATGAGAGGCGAAAATTTCGTCCGGTACGAACGAAAGTGACTCATAAGGCTTTGACATAAGGCACGTTTGAGGTTACCCGAGGTATTTAGTGAAATGGAAAGTTGTAAGTTTTGCAGAAACGAATCCGAATGCTAAACCAACGATCCGGTATGGAATTATGTTCGTACCAATATAGGTTAGCGTTTGACTAATATATTAACATATCATTTCTTTTTCGATCGACGTTTCTCAGAGTTTTTTTTTTAATATATAACAATAAGATTAAATCCATCGTCCATACTGTAATCTTGGGATTTGATTTTAACGCCATCTATTGGCACATTCTTTGCACTAATTTGTTAGCTGTAAATGTTTGATATATTTCTCTAAATGAAGTGTTAAATGAATGCATTGTTTTAAGTGATTATTTTTTTACTTTTACTTATATATTTAATCATATTCAAAAATACCAACATAAAAGTACGATTTTTACTTTGTTGCTACAATTGATGACCCCGATATCTTTGAGATAATCTACATCTACATCATTTACTAGGAGATAGAGCCACGATGAAGCTATTACTAGTTTCATCATGAATGGGTTGACTCACCCGGGGTAGTACCACCCGACCCAATGAAAACCGGCGTGGAGTAACAGTGATTGTATTGTTGCCTTTCGTTTGGTCAGTGAGAGCGCCGTAGGCCCACCTTTCCTTACCTCCCTCTCTCCTCTTCCGTTCCCCCTCCCCTCCCTCAACACAGGCTGACAACACACTTGCAACTTCCCTGGTGTTGCAAGTGTCTATAGACGGTGGTGTTCACTTAACATTAGGTGACCCATCTGTTCGTTTAACTCCTATTATTAAAATATATATATATATATTGTCAACTTGAATCCTGCATGCTACAATATTACGTGCCCATTTCTTATAATTAAGTTGGTGACGTGGCAATCTTTGGTAAAATGATTAACTGCTTATGTGTATATGCAATGTTTTCATTTTGTATACTCGTTTTTTTTTGTTATGTTTGTCAATGTTCGATCTTAAGTTAATATTAAGAGATTTATCAATTTTTATATTTGTATATATCATCCATATTTATAATAAAACAAAGCCCTCTGCCACGTCTGTCTGTGTGTCTGTTCGTGATAAGCTCAAAAGCTACTGAACAAACAAAAGCTCTGAATCAAGTCATAACAGGTTTCTGAAGATACTTCATTTCGGAGAGACAAAGGATCTTTACCAGAATGTAGTTCGAAATTTAGTACCAAAGTATAACAGTAGTGTCAAAATTAGTATCATAGTGCAAAAATTAGTACCAAAATATAAAAAAACAATTGCCGAATTTAAGTCTGTTCCTATTTAAGTATGCATATGTAGAAGAAACTTCTTAAAGTTACACTGATGAAGCAATTAAGGCCATTGATATTTTACAGCAAAACCACAGTGTTCACTCTCTAAGTTCCCGTCCCTTAAGGATTCCAATTTAGTTGAAAAAAAATGAAACTACCAAACCTGTCAGTTTTAATTACATACAGACTATAGTGAACACTTAACATGAGATATTCGATGCGTATATGCTTAATATAAATAATAGAATGTGTCATAAAAACACAGGATAGAAGTAAAATATACAAAAAATAGGTATATACGATGCGCATTTCTTTATTCCGGTTGCGCTTATTTGACTATATTTTTGGAGTGTTTGCAATTGTCAGGACTAGGTTTGTATGAAAGAGGAGAAGAGAAATGAAAAAAATAGTTAAAAGATCTCCATGTAAAGGATGAGTGAACGAGACAGAAAATAGAATCTAATTACATTACATAGTCGTAATAGGAAGATTTGGCTTTTTAATCGTTAGTACATCCGTGTAAAGCCGGGGTGAACAACTAGTATTAAAATAAATAGATGATTCTCATTAAAAGACTAGTATAAATAGATTCTCATATCACTCCTAATCAAGAATTACCATATGTATGTAATAAAAAACGAAATATTTAAAGTAAAAATCGTTCGTCCGGTTTTGATAATTTTAGTTGACCGAGTTTTACGATATACAAGTATACTTCTTGATTTTAATAAATTAATCGAAAGCTCATGCTTCAAGTTTTGACTCAATAGATTTTAAGAAAAACTGACAATTACCAAGTGAATTATAATTTTTGTTTATGTTTTACTTTTCATTTCTCTGTTTTTTTTTTTATAATGTATATTTGGCTACAATAGAATATTCTTTGTACTATAGTTAACTGTCACAGTCAGTCTTGCAAATAAATCGGCCTTTATTAAAATTGTTGTCAAAACACTTTTTTTATTATTCTTCCTGAATATAAGTTAAATCGATGTCGCATTCTGTCATTATCTTGAGATTTATTTTTAACGCCATCTATTGGCAGATTCTTTGTACTAATTTGTTAGCTGTAAATGTTTGATATATTTTTCTAAATGAAGTATTTCATTGTTTAAGTGATTTATTTTTCTTATAGATTTTATCATAGTCTAAAACGTAAAAAAATCTAGATTAAAGTACGATTCTCAGTTCGTTGATACAATTAATGACACAAATCCTTGAAATAGTAAATAGTTGAAAAATTAATCGCTTTGTAGTATTAATACATATTGGAAGTGTATATCAAATTACATACGAGTTTATATGTCAAATATTAAAATCTAAATTACGGTCTTAGGACATTTTCTGTTCGTCATTCTATAGTTTTTATGGATTTGTCAAGTTTAAAACCAAAATCAAAAACACGTTGTTCAATTTAAGCCCTAAGAAGGCGCTTATGGATGTCAAAGCTACCACCGGGCAAACAAACAACCCAGTCATCGAGAAGAACCTCAAAGAAACTCGATCTGCATTAATTTTAACTTGTATATATTTAAAATGCATTATACGTTACAATCGTTTTTAGTGGATGCACAGAGAGGAGTCAATTCTAGACATCACCATCGTTCACAAATTGATCCTGTTTTTTTTTTTTCGAAATGTCTACGCTATTGACTCATCAAGGTCTTAACAGTTTCACCGGACTACACACATATTGATCCACTCTATAATATATATATAGTCTTCTGACACCAATATTTTTACATGGCAACTAAACTTACAATCCGGATAATCGGTAATATCCTTCGGGACTTTGTTGTAAAACCTAACACTATTATCTAAAAAAAACTATTACTGGTTTTATTTAATCCAAAACATAGGACGACCAGTTTGTTACAGTTTCTAGTATTTATATCATGCCAGATTTAACGAAACGCTAGCTTTTCAGAGTTACATACCTCCAGATATTGTGTTTTAGGAGTCATTCCGATAAACTTATCTGAGGACTTTAACTTCTATGAATCAACTAATAATACACGCGGCGGAACTGTTAGTGTGTGCGTCTGTTCCGGCGTGTATATGCGTGCGTACGTGACTTTCACTTTTTTTTTGTTAATATGCCTTTTGTGTTTTTGGACGGTGTTATGTATTATGCAGTCATACAATGTTCATTATTCCGACAAGTAGGTCACTTTTTTAAAATTAATCTTCTGTGTTTAGGTACACACGAATCGTGTTAAAATCAACCTGTGAATTTCTGTTTTTTCTTTAAGATCAGGACGTTCTAGATGTGGCACCTCGTAGTTACTGATCTATTGTTTACTTAAATAGAAAGTGTTATGAAAATGGTTTTTTTATATCATATAGGATGCAAATGGCCAGGCGGCTCACCTGATGTTAAGTGATCACCGCCGTCCATAGACACCAGCAACACCAGAGGAGTTGCAAGAACGTTGCCAGCTTGTGTTTAGAGGGATGGGGGAATGAAGGAAGGGAGAGAAGAGGGAAGTGGAAGGGAGAAGGCAAGTGAGAGGAAGGGGGAGTTGGGCCTCCAGCACTCTCACTGACCGAACGAAACGAAACAATGTAATCACTGTTACTTCACGTCACGTAGGCTGATCGCGCCTCTTTATAGCTTGTGCCACGCTCTCGCTTGCACGCTCGGTTCAGACGGAACGTGACAATGAGTTCTGATTCTTCGTGCGCGCAGCTGGCATTCATCGATTTATAAGATGTTATCACGTCAAAATGTACTGTTCCCTGAGGCTATATCAATTCTGTGTTTTCACACGACTTCAATAACGCAAGGATAATCTAGTAACTTATATAAATGTGTAAAAGAATTAACGACTAGCTTTCCAATGCTTCTCACTACTATATATTTTAACAACATAAAACAAAGTGTCTTAAAGCGCAATGAAATTATATTACTAGTGCCAAAATTCTCAATATTTTTATATATAAACTAACAGGCTTCTTAATTATCTATTTCGCTATATAAAATTATTTATAAACACACACACATAAAATAGATATAACCAATTTACTGAGGTAAATGAAGCTCAAAATAATATAATTGTAATTTTCACGCATCGAAAAATTATAAAACTGTAATAATAAATCAAGCTGAAACACGTAAGAGCTGACCGGGCGTCAATAAAAAGCGAATGTACATACTTAACAAGTACTTGTGTCCGTTAATTCAATTTCTTGTATTTACTACACATCCGTTTCCAGCTTACAAAACGTTCGAAGTGCTAACCAGAACATTGGTTGGTGCCAGACGGAGCGCGCGCCGCGTTTCGCAACGGTCTTGTAATGTGTGTCAGCCGAACACCTTATGTCATATACCTGGGAATGTGATTTTTCATATTTTGTGCTAGTAGCTTGTGTTTTTTTATTGTGAATGGTCTTTACAAGTAAATATTTTTTTAAATTTTTTGACTGTACGAAACTCTCTAGACATATGTTAAAAATTCGTGGCTACTTATTGCATAACGCGTAACACGCAGGCGCAGGAGTACGGCGGCCATGTTGGAAAGTTTTCGGCATCGTCCGGGGAAATCTGTGACGGACCATCACTGCCACCACGTGACTCCTAACTCTTTCAAAGTACTGTTCACCTGGTACTTGTTTATTCCCTTTAGGAAAAAAAACAAAATGTTTTTTTGTTGTAATTTAAACGCAGAGGAACTAGCGGCGGCTTTTTTGGTAATTTGCGTATATTTAATGTTGTAAATACGTATATTTTTTATTTACTTTATACTAATTTTCAAGAATAAAGTTTTGGTGGATAAAAATTAAAAATTAAAGAAATCAAATTACAAAATAATTGATCCTCATTTTGATATGAATTAATACTTAAGTATAATCTATTATGTATATTCTATTAAAAAAGCGATTTAGAAATAAACCTCTCTTTTTTAATACAACGCTTCTTTCTTATACAATAATTGTACACAACGATTTATTTAGAATTCACTGTTTCAACAAGATACTATATTTTTTTAGTTACGTTGTTGTTATTCAACTTTTTTTTCAATATTGTTGGTTGTTATTTTCAAGTTACCAGTTGGTTTAGTAATTTTATAAACAAGAACATTCGACCATGTATTTATTGGTAAACTATTTTATGTATTTCGGACGAACTATTTCCATATGGATTATAATTTTTATGATTCGCAACTATTTTTGTTACGTTTGAATCATACCGATAAGCTGAACAGGATGAGCTGATATAACAATTAAAGTACCATTCAATGAGTGGCGTGCTGAATAACGCGGTAATTGTATAATTAAAACATTGTATTAGATCTTTTGATTGATTATTCCCTGGTAATTCGCAGAAGCCGCATACTATTTATTCCTGGATATTTTGACTGACGGTTAGATTGGCCCTAAGTCGTCACAATGACAACGCAGTTTTGGAAAATAATGCCTATTTTTTTAACTGTATAATTTTTTAATTAATAATCAGATATAGCGACTTACACGAGATTTCTCACTTAAAGCTCACGGTACTCTACCACTTCGTACAGAAAGGACGAAGTACAGTAGTTAGCACCATCCAACCTCGTCAAGGTCGGCCCTATTCATGACCTCATGATTAATACGAATTAATAACATACGTTTTTGCACCAATATTGTTATCTACCACTATCGCTGCTTCTGCCCGCGACTTCGTCCGGGTGGAGTAGTTACTATAGACTAATGCTAACTATAACTCGCGACTTCGTTTACGTACAAGTTGAGAATATTTTTAGATATTACGTGCCTTAACCCCGATTTTGAAGCGTTCTTCATAGTGCTCCGCCCCTACTGGTTTTAGCATGATATGTAGCCTATTCAAGCAAACAAACTCTTCAGCTTTATAATATTAGTATAGATAAAAAAATAAATAACGTGATTCCGTCTTACTCTCTCTGGAAGGAATTTATATTACATATCGTTTTAATACAGTTTTTTACTACATTATTTTCTAATTCCCTTAAATTGAATAATTTTTATTTGGACCATCTTTAAAATTCGATTCGTCAGGTATACAACACTACATTATGAGACTATTTATTAATTTTATAAAAGGTGTTGATTAAATTGTCTAAAAGATATATTTATAAAATGCAAAGGTAAATGAATTCTCGGACAACCATTTGCCATTTACAAGGAGACTTGTGGTGATAACTCGTTCAGACACCGGCTTAACCGAGGTAAGTTTGAATCGTAGCCAGAGTTTTCAGCAGAGGAAAATTATTGTAATTTTCTAAATTGTCTTAATGCCTATTACACTTGAGAGAATCTGTCGTAAAACATCCATAAGCAGGCTTTTTTGTGGGGGTACGTGGCAGCACGCAATGTCCTTGAAGGAAGTTTCTAAAATGTCAAAAAATTGCAAATAAAAAAGTTAAAGAATTGAGAAAAGGAAAAAATTACAATCTTGGTAAAATTTACAAGAATTTTTGATTTTTTTTAATAGGTCAGAATAAAACAAAATCTAATCTATCTTTCTTGAACACTCACCGCGTCGGACAGCGGTCTGTGTCTGTAGTAGAGGTCCTAAACAAAAACTATTATAACTATAATTTTCATAAATAAGCGTGTCCACAAAAAATAAGCGTCAAAACAAGTCCTGCCTATAAGTTTGCACTTACCTTAAACGTTCGACAACATGACCTATGTAAAAGAATCCTACGCTTTGTGAAAAGTTATTGTCATTGCAATACTATGTAACGTTGTAGAGCTATACAACCCGAAATACAATAAAAAAGGCATCTCTTATCTCGTTTTATAACATTGAACGTTGCAGTATAAATACTCGTTTACGATGTATGTCAGTATACCGCGTTAGTGTCTGCATATCGCGAACCCTAATGAGTTCATTGGCTTTATCTATTCATTTTGGCAATTATGTTATACACTTAGGTGTGTTTTTTAGTTTTATTGTTTATGTTTTCTTACTTATCTTGCATATTAATACGGAACTGTTTGTATTCCTTTCATAATAACATGCGTGTCGTGTACAATTACAGATCATGATATGGTGGATTAATATGTGAATGATAGTGTCTTTTTTTTCTTTTTTCGAAATAACTACGCTATTGACCCAGCAAGGTCTTAACAGCTTCACCGGACTACTAAGGCGAGCGCTTAAGACACTCAGCCGATTTTATTTTGGCAACCAGCTGAAGGGTGCACGGCACACCTCGGCTTGGCTGTTGCCTGTTGCATGCAAAATCGCGACTTAGTTAACCTAGCTAACTATTCATATATGTATGAGTTGTTGAAACGTATATGTGTACCAAGCATACACGCCTCAACAACTCCTCCATGTATCTATTATCGGAAAATTGAGAGTTTTTCAGTTCGATAAGGGAAAAAAAAGTAAACCCTTCCACTTTCATGTGTAAGCGTGTAGGCGTGCACGTGTGTGGGGGTGATCGTGTAGTGTTGTAGCGTCGATGTATATTTGTGTGTCACCGTATCGCGCAAGCAACGCACTCAAGGGTTCCCTACCGAGGGATCGAACCTAGGCTTGAGCCGCTGCCGTGGGAGGCCTAATCGGGTGGAATTATAGTGTCGTTTGGAAATGCCGCCTCATTCTGTACATCCACCAATAACGAATGTAATTATCTATATATATATATATAGTAGATGGTAGGGCCATGTTGAAGTTAGAACTGGTTTCAGCATGAATGGATCGGCTCGCCCGGGGCAGTACCCTACTCACAGAAACACCGACATGAAGTACCAGTGTTCGCATTGTTGCGTTTCGTTCGGTCAGTGAGAATGCCGGAGGCCCACATCCCCTTTCTCTCTCTCCCCCTTCTCCACCAACACGTCAGGCAACGCACTTGCGACTCCTCTGGTATGGCTGGTGTCTATAGACGGTGGTGATCACTTAACATCAGGGGGTCACCTGTTCATTTGCCTCCTATGACATAAAAAAAAAATCTACTGTCAAGCCCTGTCAGGTTAATAATCGCGTATAATCGGTTCGAAATAAATGTGTTTATATAGTCGATTATACTACACGGTTAACTTAAGATTGGGGCTTATTTTCAAGTTCGGTTACCCAAACACATAGATAGATGTTTAGTCAGAAAATTTAAACTTAATTACATCACTACATCATTATCATCAGCCTGTGAAGACCCACTTCAGGGCCTCTACACGTAGTAAGGTATGGGCATAATTACCACGCCAGCCATCGAAGTTTTGATGATGTTGTACTCTCACAGATCCACTGTTCTACGTATTCCCACATACAGTAGTATTACAAGAACATTTATCAAGTTTCGGTTCCATCATGATATTTTCCATCACTGTCATTAAATAATTAACTTTGCCACAGTCACTTCTAATTTTTAAAGTATATATGATATTAACATAATGGAATACTAGCGGTCGCCCGTGACTTCGTTTGCGTTTGACAAATAGCATAATTTTTAAAAAAGTTTTAGGCGCGTTGAGTGGTATTTTTTTGCCAGTAGATATATTTATAATTTTGCGTCATGAGGTTTTTTGGCGGGATTTTAGTCTGTCATGTAGTGGATTTTATATTTCTATACTAATATTATAAAGAGGTAAAGTTTGTGAGTTTGTGACGTTGTGATGTTGTGATGTTGTAGGGGGTAATCTCAGGAACTACTGGTCCGATTTGAATAATTCCTTCAGTGTTATATAGCTCATTCATCGAGAATGGTTATAGGCTATATATCATCACGCTAAGACCAATAGGAGCGGAGCACAGATGAAAAATGTTTTAAAATCGAGATGATTTTTCCTTTTGAGAACGCGAACGAAGTCGCGGGCAGAGGCTAGTTATTCATAATCTTGTATTTGACTATTTATTTTGTAAATTTGGTGGTGTTTTACATAATATGGTTAGTTTATTGTGCATAACTGAAGTGAATAGAAAATAATACCACGGAGCATGAAATTCTGAGATGTCACAAAAAAGTCCCTGGGAAGTTCTAATAAGGGAGCCACAATCTTGTTAGAATATTGAAATGATCACATGACGCTTGTAATATTATTAACTACACGACAATGGTAGTAACCAATCTGAAAGATTGGTTGTCAAAAATAAACATAAAGGAATCGCGTCATGACATGGAAATAAGCGTATTCAACCGTATTGTATTTGTGCAGTGTACGTCAGACTAGCTAGTTGTAGTGTAGGAGCCTGTGTGTGTATTATATTGATATTTTGTATTGAAAATGTGGAGCTCATCTTGTTTGATGAATTAATAACTGTATAAAAATGTATATAATTATTGTTTGGAGTATCAATAGATGTGAAAGAGAGACAAATTAATTTCAATTTACAAATTATGAAATTTAAATAATCCACTTAAAAATTCAAAAGAAAACACAGTTTAAATTCCTTTGGTTTGAATTTTCACTTCTGGAGGCTGTCTTTATCTCTGCCTTGATTTTTTTAAACTTATTTAACACTTATCGGTTTATTTCGATACATATGTTTCTGTATTTATACCATAAGAGGCAAATGGATAGCTTTGTTAAGTGATGTTAAGTTATCACCGTCCATACACACTAGCAACACTAGGGGAGTCGCAAGTGCCTTGCCAGCTTGTATTTGGAGGAATGGGAGAAGAGGGGAAGGAGGAGGACCCTCCGGAGCTCTTACTGACCGACCGAAATGCAACACTACAAGCACTGTTACTTCACGTCGGTTTTGTGAGAGGGTGGTACAACCCCGGGCGAACCGACCCATTAATACTAAAGCCGGTAATAGCTTCAGCGTAGCTCTACCACATTGGAAACATCTACTTTATGTTACTTTGTAATGTTTAATCTTCACTGTAGTTTAATTTAAATTAGTTTGGTAGTTCTTATGTTAAAAAGTCAGAAAAATCCGCTAATTCTCACAAATCTTCGCATGTATCTTCAACTAAGCTACAATATACCATTACGTTCTTCTATAGACGATACAAAGGTCCGGTCAGATTATAGGTAACTTAAAATCACTGTTAAAGTGGTAGGAGTTGGTAGTAGTTAATTATTAAAAAATTTAAAGTAAACACGAGTTTAAAATATATTTTTTTTATTTGTCAAAAGTTAGCAAGTAACTTTGCTTGTTTATAAGAACGAAATACGAAACCGTACACGAAGTGAGAGTTAAAAGTATGTTTGTTACTTTTATTGTTTAAATTCGAGAGGCAACACCTTGCAAAAACATTGTAAACAAGCGAGAAAAGTTTTTGGAAATGAGAGAGGTCACGTTGTGGCTCTGTTGTGCCACGTTTAGAACACGATCTCGGCAGTCTAAAGTCACGCGTACAGGACTTTAAAAAATATAGACATACAATAATACTCTATGTTATTTTTCATGAGTAACATCATTTCTCCCGATTTCTCGATAATTTTTGTGAGTGATTTTGGAAAAGGGACGGAAATTTGTAACAGGAAACCGGAGAAGCGCGCGCTATTTGATTTGACCAACGAGAGCTCGCGGTGACGGAGATAATCATACTCATCTACAGTTATACGGTGTTGTGTATAAAATCTAAGGTTATATCTATATGTGTAAAGTATATTAATATTTATGTTTACTAATAAGTGTCTCACAAAGTTTATCATTCTTAAAAAAATGTGAGCAAGTAATATGGAATTATTTGAACTTGACTGAGTATGTAAGGAAGTGTGACATTATTATTTTTTGTTTTGAAATAAATTAATAATAAAAACATTATTAATTTCAAAAGAGCATGTAAGGTATGGAAAGTAAGTCATGTTAAAAGCATTAAAGAAGGTTAAAAAAACTAGGGTAGACAATAGAATAATACGATGAGAGGGAAAGAATAAATCGATAAGGAATGAAATAGCGTGAAAGAGATAGTTTAAGTATTATTGTCATTAGAATAAGAGAGACGAAAAAAAAAGAAAAAGGAAGGATGGCGAAACATCTTTTTCATTTACATGTGTGTATATGTTTTGTCATGTATGCAGTAGTGTGAGTGATGTTTATTTTAATTAATCTAATGTGCTTTTAATGCGTTTGTATAAAAAAAAGCTTTATGCCCTTCTCCTCCATATAAACTTTAATTATGCCAAATTTCACGTTCATCCGTTCGCGCAATCCGCTTAAAAGGGCTACAAAGTTTTCTCTTTACGTATTAATTTTTTAATAAATATTTTAGTGTGTATGTTTTTCATACTTCTTGGTTAATTCTTGTCGCCGTCAATATTAATATTTTTCATCGGGATTTAAAAAGTTTCCTCGATTTGAAAAATATGATTAATTACTCGATAAAAAAATATTTCCAATTATACCCGATTCATCTTTTGTTCAGGATTTAAGTTACCACGCATTTGCCATGACTAAAATTGCTCTTGCACGAGCAAGCGAGCTCTTTAATATTTACTTTAATCTTTAATATTACAAATATTTTCATGCTTAATATATTTGACCAATAATATGACGGGGTATATATTTTAGGGGTGTAAGGGGTGTCGAGTAACATCTTAAGACTTGAGACACCCAAGCCAACCTCACCTGCACGTGGTGCACCCTGCTGATCAACGAACGAGGCAATGGCAATAGCGGGGTGGTAGGGTTATACAGCCCGACTGGGTCGCAACCACCATGTACATGGCGAAAAAACCCGTCATAGTAACTCGCTTTTGCGCGTCGCGTTTCGGGATCAGCCTGTGCATATCCAGTACCGGGTGACTTTCGTCATTATGGCCGGCATGACAGTGGCGATCGACGATGGATGATCTGTCTCGCGGTGGTCACCACTGTTCTTGGATTGTACTCTGCTTACCATCAGGCATAGTGCAGTCACGTTGTCGGGCTTCAATAAAAAAAAAAAAAATGACGAATAAAATGACTTTAAGTATATTTTATCTCCATTTCATAGTAGGGTAACATGTGAAATGTTACACATCATATTGTTTTACTATAAAGCTAGTTTGTTTTAATATTAAACCCTGTGATGCGACACGGTAACGTGCTTCAATAAAAATTACATGGATTGTCACGTTTGTGAGAAGAAAGAAATCACAACATAATGAATTTATTAATATATTTCCGAGAAATTGATGAATGAAGAATCATGAGAGGGGTTAACGTACCAGTGTACTATGGAGCTGAAATAACCACGACAATAAGTCCTCCGAACTCGAAATTTATTTAAATGTGAACACGAGTTTAGAAAGTAAGCTTTTATAAACTTTTCAATTACTTAAATATTACCCAAAGTAAAAATAACATTTCTATAGTGATATAAATTGACGTAAAAATTCTGAAAATTCGATTGTCCACATTAAACTTTTCCAAATGAGTGTCAGAATTCTGCGTATTTGTTATTTGTTTTGCGAAATACGATTGTTTTTGGAGGCACGTTTGTTAATGTTAATATTTCTTAAAATAAATCGCCGATCTTAAAATATCTGTAATTTCTCCTTAGTACCTTCTCAATCCACGTGTTTTGTATATTTCTGAATCTATTTCATCAATCCATATTCTACCTCTCAACTTTAAAAATATAGCCATGTAACTTATATTACCAAGTGTTCATAAACAAACAACACGTGGAAGAAATGGTTTCTTAGCTCCGGAGAAAGTTGTCTTCATTAAACAAAACGAATTAGTTTCGGAACGTATTTTTACATTCTCACCTGACAGCGCGTATTGAATATATATCGCATCGTCACCGACTACTGTCAAACAAACATTACGTAAAAACTGTTATGATTGGTTACCATTGCAATTGTGAGACTTCTTTAGTTTATTAGCTCCTGGTACTTGTGTGTTTCCATCAATGAGGGGTAGAGGTTTACACACTTCTTAGTCTCAAGGATCGCCTTCTTCCTTTATCTACAAAGTGTAACTTATATAGTGTCAAGGATCTCACTCTGTATCTACAAAGAATAACTTAGTATCAAGGATCGCGCTCTTTCTTTATCTACAAAGTATAACTCAGTCTCAAGGATCGCGCTATTTCTTTATCTACAAAGTTTAACTTAGTTTTAAGGATCACGCTCATTATTTACTTACAAAGTATAACTCAGTCTCAAGGATCGCGCACTTTCTTTATCTACAAGGCGTAACTTAGTCTCACGGATCGCGCACTTTCTTTGTCTACAAAACGTACCTTAGTCTCAAGGATTGCGCTCTTTCTTAATCTATAAAGTATATATGGGATGAAACCAGGTAAGTTCGGTACCTATCCGAAGGATGTAAATTTAAAAGCGACAATGACCTTCATTGTGTAAGTCAAAAGATTATATAGCTTTATCTAGTTTTATTGATTAACTTATTCATCCTAAAGCATTTCAGCATTTCTTTTTTCTATATTTAGCGATTTAATTTGTTTGGGGCGATAAATAACTGTTAGTTTGACGTTAATGTCAAAGATTATATATAGTAATTACGGTCCTCTGATCATAGTTGCGTAGAACACAAATATAATAAAAAAAAAAACTTGAGAGGTGTCAAGGGACACCCGGATGGAACGAAGTTCCTTTCGATTAATTAGTGAAGGAATTGTAATAAAATTTTATTTTTTTTAAGTTATAATAATATTTTTTTTATTATTAACAAATATAATGTTATATAAACTTAATCAGTAGGCTCAATTTTCGTAATAATTGGCTTGTGGTAACTGAAGTAGGAAACATGTTTGGGATCATTGTTATTATTATTTTTTATTATTTACAAAAAACCTGTCTACACTCAACAAAAATAATCGTCGCGACACCACACTGTTCAATGCGAAATAGAAATGAAAATATCTAGCTTGCTTTTTATAAGAGAGAGAGAGACAGACAGAGAAACATGCGACGCCGCACAGCTTACAATAGCTTACTATAGCAAAAAGTGTTGTGACAACATTTCGTAAGAATTTTTTCCGTCTAGCCCCCTTTCACAACGCGCGATAAGGAACTTCGTTTCAATAACAAATATAACAAAAATATAAACGTATATAATATTATATGTAACAAAATCGAGAGAAATTAGAGATAAATAAATGCAAATTTTAGATTTGTATGATGATCATTTCATTTAGTAAAACTCTTAACTATACGTTTATATTTAGAACGACCAAAAAGGTTAGGTACGAGGATTGCAATACAATGTAAGTAAAAAATCTAACGTGCAAAGCTAAATATAATAAGTGTGCTCGCAGCAAAATATTTAGGGCATGCTTTGATAATAATGACACACATATGCGTTATCAATCGGCTGAATAAATAAACAAACATCGTATCTGATAGATTGACGATGTGTTTTCATCGAGACGAGTTTTAGAGTAGCATAGGGATATCGACGTATAAAATACTAGGCTGCGTCAATGGTTTTACCTGTTTTTCATTTTAGTTGAGCTTCTGTCCGCGACTTCGTTCGCGCGGAGTAGTTATTTTAGGCTATCGCTGACACGCAGCGGAAGTTCTCAAAACGAAAAAAAATCATTTTGAAATTATTCTTCATTGGTGCTCCTCTCTTATTGTTCTTAGCGTGATGATATAGTCTAAAGCCTTCCCTGATAAATGAGCTATATAACACTGAAAGAATTTTTCAAATAGGATCAGTAGTTTCTGAGATTAGCGTGTTCAACCAAACAAACTCTTCAGCTTTATAATATTAGTATGGATTTAATACTTGGTTCTTTAAAATTAAATAGCATTTTATACTAATAATTTAATTTAGAAACAAAGAAGTATTATTTTTGAATATAATTCTATGTAATTACATTTCTATACACTTTATTGTAGTCGTACACAAGTATATGTGCTTAGTGACAGACAGATTATGAACTTGAGGGTGTCAACGTAAATATTAGAAACCGCTTTACCACCTTGCTATAATTTCATCCCGATGTTTTTCTTCGCCGATAACTTCGATTATTTACAGCTATCATTATTCTGAACATAATTCCATAGAGTCATTATCACATAAATCAAATAGAACTATATTAATCGAAATATATGTTGGAAAATAAATAAAAATTCTCTCAGCCTATGCAATTATATATACGGATTGATGATTATAAAAATATACCTTATCAGCACCGTTATCAATCTATTGACATCCATGAGAAACTGACTCATCGTAAGGTGCAATAATAAAGCAATACCTGTCTAGTATATCATATACCTATATATCTTTGATGTGCTTCGTACATTATTTTTTTCTACGTCGGGACACACTGATATGCTACAGAATTTCAACTTGAAATTCCTTTGTATTTATTATCAGATATGGTTTATAATTTTATAGGTATATATAAAAATATATCTAGACTAATGTTTTATTTATATTTTATACTTATGTTCAAAGTTTAAGAGATTATTTGGACGTTCTAATCTTGGGAACTATTTTATATACTTCACTAGCGGGTACGGTGAACGTTGTCACGTCCTGATCGTAAGAAAATCTTTAACAAATTATATACCAAACCTTCCTTATGAATTACTTTATCCTCTGGTGAAAACTGAATGAAAATCCGTTTAATAGTTTTTGAGTTTATCGCGAACAGACAAACAGATAGATGTGGTAGGGGACTTTGTTTAAACTATGTAATGATATATTTTAGTCTTTGAGTGGTTTTTAGAAATGCGGGTTTAGAAAAAGCCCTACCACCGGTTTCATTGTTTTCCTCCACTGAAAGTTCCTATTCAGTTGCTAGGATTTGAACCTACATCGGTCGATGTGGTGTCTAAATATGCTATAGTGTTAGTTTGTTTTTTTTTTTCGAAATGAAAACGCTGTTGACCTGGAAAGGTCTTTACAGCTTCACCGAACTACTGAGGCGAGCGCTGAAGGCACTCAGCCGATTTGGGATGTATGAGTGATTAACGTAAGGGTGCACGGCACACCTCGGCTTGGGATGTCGCCTGATTTGTGCAAAAATCTTGAGCTATCGGAGCTAACCTAAGCTAAGCCATCTAAATATACGTATATGAGTTATTGAAACATGCATGTGTACCAAAGATTGTAGTCCGGTGAAGCTGTAAAGACCTTGCCAGGTCAATAGCGTAGTCAGTTCGAGAAAAAAAAAAAACCAAAGATGCGTGCCTCAACAACTCCTATACGTATTCTGTGTCGGAAAAAATTGCTCTAAACTATAAAAAGAACAGACAGCGTGTAAGCGTGTAGACGTGCACGTGTGTATAGGTGATGTGTGTAATGTTGTAGCAGTGATATAAGGTTTTGTGTCACTGTATCGCGTGAGCAGCGTACTCAAGGGCTCCACGCCGAGGTAACGGACCTAGGCTTGAGCCGCTGCCGAAACTAGTGTTAGGTTTTATAACAAAGTTCCAAAACATATTACATACTGATTTGCCGGACTGTAATTTAAGCGTCATGTCAAGGTGTTTTGGTGTCAAAAGGCTGTTATAAATTGGATAAATATGTAAATGATGCTGATGACTCGAACTGACTCCTTTCTCTTTGCGATATATATACATATATATTATGTTACAAAAAGGTCTTTCGGGCGTCCTATGTTCCGCGTTAAGGATTGTGGTAAACGTGACATGGCTGCATTTAACATCTTAAGTAGTGAATGGGAGGAGGTAACCATGGACCGTACAAAATGGTTACCTAATCCAGGCAGATCAGTCAAAGCGCAACGTCGCCTGGTTTCAACTACTCAAGGCGTCATTTGCAGGCCTCCAACCTCCGTCCACCTTGTAGTACGTATACTTGCCAGATGTGCAGCCGAGGGATCCTTTTCCGTATCGGCCTCACTGATCACCTACGAAAGTGACTTCGGAATACTACTTGAATCATCTGTTACATATGAAAAGGCCTACAGTACAGTATATTAAAAAGATAAATCAAATTGCGTTTCTTGCCGATTCTTCTTGATGAGTTGAATTTCCGAACCGGTGGTAGTTTTGACGTTGCCAAGCGCCTTCTTAGGGCCCTAAGTAGAATGCAGAATTTTTACCCGATTAGGCCTCCCACGGCAGCGGCTCAAGCCTAGATTCGATCCCTCGGTAGGGAGCCCTTGAGTGCGTTGCTTGAGCGATGCGGTGACACACAAATATACATCACTGCTACAACATTACACGATCACCCCCACACACGTGCACGCCTACACGCTTACACATGAAAGTGGAAGGGTTTACTTTTTTCCCTTATCGAACTGAAAAACTCTCAATTTTCCGATAATAAATATATGGAGGAGTTGTTGAGGCGTGTATGCTTGGTACACATATACGTTTCAACAACTCATACATATATGAATAGTTAGCTAGGTTAGCTTAGATAGGTCGCGATTTTGCATGCAACAGGCAACAGCCAAGTCGAGTTGTGCCGTGCACCCTTGAGCTGGTTGCCAATATAAAATAGGCTGAGTGCCTTAAGCGCTAGCCTTAGTAGTCCGGTGAAGCTGTTAAGACCTTGCCGGGTCAATAGCGTAGACATTTCGAAAAAAAGAAAACAGAATTTTTGATTATGAAAACTTTTGAGGTTTATGTACCGCGGTGCAAAATATTGGGGCGCCGAGCGCGGGCAATATTAAATGCGTGTGAAACAGCGGGCCAGAGTTAAAATTGTCACTACCACAAATATTTCCGTTTCTCTTATCAGTGACATTTTTATGAGATTGTTCATTTTCTATATATAAATGTACATATATGTTGTCTGCAAATCATTTTATATCAAGTATGTATTTTTTTTATGTCATATAGGAGGCAAAGGAACAGGTGGGTCACCTGTTGTTAAGCGATCACCGCCGTCCATAGACACTAGTAACCCCAGAGGTGTCGCAAGTGCGTTGCCAGGCTGTGTTTGGGGGAATGGAGAGAAAGGGGGAAGGGAAGGAAGAGGGAGTGAGGGGAGTGGGGGAGGAGGGGGAGGGGAGGGGAGATGGGGTATTACTTATAATGACGAGTGATTCATTTTTTATGTTATATACCTATTTATTATATACTAGCTTTTGCCTGCGGAACCCTGACAACGTGTATGCAAAATTTTAATATGATCGGTTGAGGCGTCAAAGCGTAATAAACATACTGACATTCTCATCTATACATATAAGAATATAAATCTTACGTGTCTGTATTTTTAGATTTTTGTGAAAAAAAATGTTCCAGGGGACTTAGAATAAGTAATAAAATATATTTCATTCATTTTTAGAAATGTCTGTCTGCCTGTCTATTTGTATGTCTGTCTGTTTGCATGAACACGCATCACTGCTAAAATACTGTGTTCATGACAAAATCTTTTCAAGAAAATCATAAAACATATCTTCGAGTAACAGCTAGTCTTTGGTTCATTAAAATCGGTTCAGTCTATCAAAAGTTATTGTAGTTTTAATGACGATGCGACTTCAGTACGAGAGAAAAGTAGATAAGTAAATCGAATTAATACATTCGATGGTTTAATTAATTAATACTTTGTTGCATTAACTTCCACGCGGGCGAAGTCGCGAGCACAGCTAGTTTAGAATATAGTAGGATTTACTACCCTACTTCTATATATAATTTTTTTAAAGGTGGAATTGTTTTTTTTATATTTTTCCCGCTAACATAAAATATTCCAATGATTTATCTAAGAAATCGTTTATTATGAGTCAACGTTTTATCAATTTTAAAATTACATCGCCTAGTAAAACTGTCAAGAATCGGTCATGGCTTCGATCTAATGGTATTGAAGGCCGAATCGTGGCATGTAAATTAAAAACATTTTATTCTATGTCTTAACGAATCTGTAGAGGGAGTCCAGACATCACTATTATGATAACCTTTTGATAATACAAATAAAATAATATAATTGGGAAGACCCAAAGTGGCAATTAATGCTTTTCTTATTTTCCTCAAGGTATTTCATCACAAGAAAATATAATGTGTTTATTTCTTAAGTTAAACTTCTTTTGGGACGTTGTGTATTAGATTTCATCAAACGAAAATTTGTAACGAAAAAGAGATAACTATAAATGTATATATGGGTTTTAGCCTGTGAGAGAATGAGATAGAATATTCTTAATATACAAAGAGAAAGAGAAACGCTTACAATTTTAGCACATTATTTTCTGTTCATCGCATTGACTACCGTGAACTTTTAATAATTAATTATTCTCTCTTGTGTATTATTGGTTAGTATAGTTTAGAATACTATGAAGTAATGCTGAAAACGAATGGCTACCACCGCCGTATTGTAATAATCTTATCTAAAAAAATATCAGAATACTTAGTTTAACTTCTATCGTGTTTGAACTCAAATTCTTCTTTTTTTACTTAATATAATTAAGTATGTTAAAAAGTCAAGTCCCTCATGTTCTTCCTTAAAATAATTTACTTATAAAAACTTGTCTTAAATTTATTTTTGTTTTATTTACAAATATTATGTAGCTTCGTAATCCATTATGACATGCTTATTTGATAGTGGTAGGGTAACTCTAGCCAACTCCTCGTTACCTCTGATATACCGGCATTATGTAAATACTAGAAACTGTAATAAACTGGTCGGCCCATGTTTATGACTTAGCAAAAACATGTAATAGTTTTTTAGGTAATAGTGTTCGGTTTTACAATAAAGTCCAAAAACATGTTACCGATTTGCCGGACTGTAAATTTAAACGCCACGTCAAGCGGGCTTTAGTGTCAAAAGTATATTATAGAGTGGATCAGTACGTCAACGATAGTGATGTCTGGAATTGACTTCTCTCTGTGCATCCACTATAAGCTATTGTATTATGTATTGGAAATATATGTAAAAAAAAATGCACCCGATCGAGTTTCTTGCCGGTTCTTCTCGATGGCTGGGTTGTTTTCCGCCCGGTGGTAGTTTTTGACGTTCATAAGCGCCTTATTAGGGCCTAAACTGAATAAAATATTTTTGATTTTGATTTAGAAACCTTCAAAAACTGACAGCATAGCTCCCTATTTGTTAGCCTCCAATCGCATAAAAAAATAACCTGGCATGTAAGTTACAAATATATACTACATGAAATTTTCGCACATGCGTTGAAGTCTATTGCACGTGCGAAAATCTCAGTACAAATTCAAGACGGGAAGATCTCATGCGAGCGATTCGTTTAGTTTGCTTTGCATTGTTACAATTCTAGGTTTGTGGATTTATAGCGTTCTGTAGGTTTATTCTTGTCGTGTACAAAGTGCAGCGTACAAGGTGCTTGACGATAATCTCGGAAATCGCGAGGTCGCCACTAGTACCAAATAAGTTTGTATTGATTTCATTGGGTTATGATGTAACCTCCTCTCGTTTTTCGTAACGCATCTTTTGTATAATTTTATAACTCATATTGCGAGAAATGTGATTAATAAGGCCTTGGAGACTTAAAATCGAATTTTAAATTTCATAAGTTAGTTTCCTATAAATTACTAGGGGGCCCGGCGGACGTTGTCTCGCCCTTTTGATAAAAATAAGGCTTTGAAAAATTATATACCTAAACCTCACGAATCACTTTATCTACAAGTGATAACGTCATGGAAATCCGTTCAGTAGTTTTTTAGTCTACAGCGAACAGGCAGACATTATTAAGATAATTTAAAAAAATATATGTTAAGATGAAAATAATTCAATGCAAATATGGAAGGAGGTTTTATTAATTTTAATTGTAATAAATTTCATATCGAACAAAATTGTTTTACAAAATAATAATTTTGATCGGCGCTAGATCTATAAATATTGTACATTGCTCATTAAATCATATAACTATACCCAAAATATAAATGCGGTTCGTTACCTAACCATTTGACGCAGCACGTCCACTCCGGACGGCGGTCGCGCCTTGAATGACAATGTATGTACGTTTCGTGCGCGAGCGCATTGCACTTTCACTCCGGGCATACAAAATAAACACAACAGAAGGCTAAACGTAAAGTTCAAAGGTTATATTATCTAATATTAAACAGAAGTTATTTTGTATATTGTAAAACGCTTGAGTTTCATTATTTATTTCATACTTTAACCTTATAAGTATTCGGTTTTTCATAAAAGATATAATGTGTGTCTCAAGGCTCGGTTTAAAAAAAGTATAAAATAGCCATATGTTAAAAAAACAATTCTATAGTATTAATTTTAGAGTTAAATCTAATTTTCATATATATATTGGGCACTGGAAACTTAATAACAATATATAGATCAGGGCTATTTAGTGCAGATTTTTAATAAAATGGGTCACATAGAAAAAAAACTTTAGCATTAAATGTGCCAATTTCTATATTGATATTAGTGCATTTGATATTGATTCATTTGTACGTAGATGATTATCTGACTGTTTTTATAACATTAGCCCTCAAAGGAGTTGAATGATAAATTTATAATATACAATACATTCTTTGTAAGATCAATGTTACAATTTTTTTATGTTATTGTCATTAAATTAATGAACATAACCACAGCTAATAATATAGTACATTACTCGTACACAATGGATTATTGATTATAGAGTTCATCATTATCCTGCTGTTGATTAACCATTGTCCGTTATTATTATTACAATGACTGTGATCGACCAGTGTTATCATAATGTGCGAATGTTCAAATATTTTGCAACAATTAATAGGTGTAAAAGGGAGAGCAATTCACATTGCTCATACTCAGTTACAATATAAATAAGGAGTATTTATTAAAATTACAATACAATTAAGAATAAGAGTTGCCCGATCGCAGAATAATTGACAACAGGTTTTAACAACAGTTATTCTAGAATAACACAACAGGACATTGCCTCACTGAACGTATTCTACTGTCTGTATCATGGTGAGTGTTCTGATGAGCTATTCAATCTAATCCCTTCCTCTCCTTTTCATAACCGTACCATGCGCGCTGGTCTTCGGAGCCACAGTTTTACGGTAAATCCTATCTGGTCACGAACTAAAAAGTTCGCAACATCTTATCTTTGCCGTACTGTGAAGCTGTGGTATAATCTCCCCGCCAGTGTGTTTTCTCCTTCCTATGACATCATGATCACTTGATCATGATAGGAATCATAATGATTCCTATGACATCCTTTAAGCACAACGCGAAGAGACACTTACGCAGGCCGGCATGGAAGCGGTGACCAGCGATGGATAGTATGTCTCTCGGTGGTCGCAACGGTTTTTCGATTGTACTGTGCTTACCATCAGGCATAGTACAGTCACTTTGCCGTGCTACAATAAAAAAACAGCGTTTTATTTATAGTCATTATTAATATATAGCCAGTATTCCCATCTATAATTGTCACTGTGATATGTGGTCGATTCATATTTTGAAATTCTATGGAACTTAATGTTTATTTCTTGAGTGGACCATCTGTAAATTTTTGCTCTATGGTAAACGTGCGCGCGAGCAGCCGTGGGTGTGGCGTTACTTTTTTTTTATTAAATTGTCCCACATTTAGGATGATTACGTCACGGAGCGATGCACTTGCGTCGATCTGGTCGCTCCGTCGCTCAGTACGCATTGATGTTCGCGTTTATGAAATGCGAACTGCGGAGACCAATGTCACTGTGTCATAGTGTAACTAATTTTCGTTGTGTTGGTACACATGTTGAGTTGTTATATATTATTTACGTTGGTATATTACATGCATACAGTAAAGGCGACAAGTTTGTAACCCTGTTATTGGTTTTCAGTAGATCCTTGTTTTTGAAACATTTAATTGTGAATAATGTATTGTGGCTTGTACCTATAAAAAAATGGAAAAGTTCGTCTGGTCTAATCTCCGAAACGGCTGAAGCTATTTTCATGAAACTTTTACTCTAATATAGAGGACTTTTTAGGCTATTATTTAGATTATGATGACTTTTTTCTAGATATATAATAACTAAAAAAAATGTTAAGTTATCGGGTTATGCAGTATTAACCTAGTTATAAATAAGCTGAGAGGTACACTTCCAGCAGACGCGAGTAATATCAGCCCCTTATCAATACAATTGTAGCTTCATAAGCTATCCTATCGATTGCAAAACACAATATGGATCACCTGATGTTAAGTCATCACCACCGTCCGTAGACACTTGCAACATCAGTGGAGTCGCCAGTGCGTTGCCAGCCTTTGTTAGGGGAGGTGGGAAGAGGAGAAGAGAATTTGGCCTCCGGCGCTCTCACTGACCGAACGAAACGCAACAAATGCAAGCACTGTTACTTCACCTCGGTGTTTCTGTGTGTCGGGTGTGGTGAACCGACCCGTTCATGCTGAAGCCAGTAATAGCTTCAGCGTGGTTCTACCACTTTCAGTATTAAAGTGTGTACTAGGCTTACCATGAGGCATAGTACAGTCACTTTGTCGTGCTACATTAAAAAAAAGAATATCTTTATCCTTCACAACACTATAATAAGTCAAATGACTAGACATAATGTATAGTCGAATCTTAAATTGCTGTATCTCGTGTATTGCAGAATATGCATATATAAGAGATAAAATTGTAAAACTGACATGACATTTATAAAGTTACGTTTAATTTATTTGATTTAATAAATATACTATATTGCAAAATTAATCATTTTGTAAATATAAATTCATTCAGACATGTAAATGACAATAATATTTTCCACTGTTGGTAATCATTATTGTTAATGTATATTTTTTAATTCTCTTCTTAATTGCTTATACTTTTTTATTTTTATATAAGCTGTGTCTTCATCAATAAGTGTATTGATTTATTTGTAATGATTTTGTTTTCCCAAAGAATTTTCTAGTATATTATTTACGGCCATTGTCGAGTAGGTTTTTTTTTCTCAAACTGACTACGCTATTGACCTAGCAAGGTCTTAACAGCTTCACCGGACTACTAGTCGGATAGGTAATGATTTTACAACTTTCTTGCGATTGTTTCAATGAACTAAAAATATTGTGGCCGTCTTTTTAGATCTTTTCAGGGAGTTTTTGTGCTAAATCAGAATTCATTTGATATTATTTCCTATCCACTTCACTTGTGCACAATAACATAACTATATTACGTAAAACACTCTCAATATTATAAAATATAGAATCAAATAACACGCAATTATGAATAAAATATAAAATCCACTACATCATATTCCAAGATTCCGCCAAAAACTTCGCTTAAAGATTTTTTGTTATTACTTGAATCCTTCGATAATTTAGCTATAATAAACGTGAAACATACTTTACATTTTAATCAACAAACTAAGATACATATTCATTTCGATATAAATAGAGTACACTAACAGTTGACGATTGGCAACTGAATGTAACTACGATTTTAATCTTGTTTATGGATATCAATTTGAATAGAGGGTTGACATTTCATAGTTTCTCGCCATGTCGTTCACGTGTCGGTGAGTGAACGAGTTTTATCATACGGTTAATTTAATTGCTTCTTACTTCCTGTCCTATATTTCTGATGGTTCAAGTTGTTCCACAAATTAATTGTTCGTATTCGAACCGTTACACTTTACATCTCTTAATGGTGTAGACAGAAAGCTTAAGTAATACAAACTAAAATATATTTTAGTTTCATTTAAAAACTAGTTTCACCCGCGGATTCCGCTTGTTATAATCATCTGTTAGCTAATAATATTTTCTTCCTAATATTATTATTATTATTTATACATAGTCATCATTATGAAAATTCACAAACATGTTACTAGGGTTACATAAAGGAGAAAAGGTAATTTTTATTTAACACCTGTATTAGTGAAAAACCATAAAGATTTAAGCGCCATACAAACGAAAATAAACCTTATGATGCAAAGGTTAGCAAACAGTTTGTCAGTATAAGGTTTAAAAAAATACTGGATTTATTACAAGATTTGAATAATTATAAATGATGTAATGTATAATTCCAATTATTATGCAAAATGTATTATTACATTATTATTTAATTTTTAAAAACTATTTTTTGTACTAAACCACGAAATGTCCAACTTAACTATTGTATTTATACTTTTAGGTTAGAAAAAATATTTTACATTAAATACTGAACTAAATATACATTAAACTACTACAATATGAATATATCAAATTAAATGTTGAATAATTTAGACAAATGAATATGATAACAATAGTTTTCAGCCAATTAACTTTACTTATATTCTTTCTCATTATTTCATATAAAACTTATTTCAAGAAAATATACAATATTTTATCGATCATAAGAAAAAAAAAACGAAATATATTTTAAATTAGATATAATTTTTATGAAAATAATATCAAATACATGATAATATAAAAACCATATATAATCTGAATATAATTAAATATATTATTGTGACCATAGATTTATAGACTCATATGGTACATGTACTAAAGGTCTTTGCCGATGGCGGGAAATTTAAAAATTTTAAAAAAAGTGCGCTGGGACCAATCTGTCCCAAAGCTAGTCTCCAGGTTAAAAAGTACAAGTTCCAGTCTAATCGAAAAATAAATATATAATTAAAATAATTAAGTAGTTAATGCAATGTGTCTCCAAAAATAATAGTTCTATATTTAAATTTCAATATGACCGATGTGTATAAGTATAGGTAGGTCATAATAACTTATGTAACAAGTTTAAAACTAGACGAGCCATAAAAAAATCACACTAGCGGGGTCAACGGCCTGTAGGTCGGAACCCGAAAGCGGGTAATGCACTCCTCACATGTACTCAACGCGCCGCGCCGGGATAAAGATCACGATAGCGTTGAAAACTTATACGATTTAATAAAGGGCAACTTTCTTTTATGTTATACTCTCCTGGTATCTTAGAAAGAGTATACTAAGTTATATTGAACTAGCTATGCACACGGCTTCACACGCCTATGTAATTACTATTTCCTGTAATGAATAGTTGACCACAAACTGATTATATATAAATACTAGATTCAGTTCGCGACTTCGTTTACGTAGAAAGGTTATAATATTTTTTAAATAATACGTGTGTTGTTAACCTTAATTTTGAAACATTCGTACTCCCTTCCTATTTGTCTTTGCGTGATGATATATAGCCTGTATATATATCCTTCCTCGATTAATGAACTATCTAAAGTCTAAAACTGATTTTCGGTCATTTATCATATTCTGCAAATTGTTTAAAGTTCTAAGTTGTTAAGGTTCAATAAACAAATGTAAAAAAAAATGTGACCAGTACTTTCTAAGATTAGCGCGTTCTAGCAAACAAACTCTTCAGCTTTATAATATTATTATGGATTCGCTGTTTGGATTTTACATACGAATTTAGATTTAAAAAAATTTGATCAATCTCTCTTCGTTTCAATTCTTTATTATGCCAAAAATTTATGTTAATCAAAAACAAATTTATTCTTAGGCATAAAGTCTGAACAAGTAAATAGTGTCACATTTAATCTTCGGGATTCATTATTTATTGATTATATACAATGATAGCTATATAACAAATAATAGTGTCTGGGTTATTTAATATACTCAGCGTGTTTATAGTTTTTCTGATGGATACGACATTTAAAATAATTGGAAATAAACGATAATCGGGTCGAAGATGGAACTTGCAAACTGAAGATGGGGCCGACTATACTCATAGTTCGGTGAAACTGTAAAGACCTTTCCAGGTCAACAGCATTTTCATTTCGAAAAAAAAAAGGTGGGCCGACTAGAAAGATCTGGTGGGCTGCAGGTTGAATATAGCAAATTTATATGATCAGATTTTATACTGCTGCGATTATATTTTTTCAACCGGCATCGCTTAAAGGAAGATCGCTCTGCATTGCTGATTGTCACATAAAAAGCGCAACATATTTGACACAACATTGCTATATTTGGCAGTATCCTTGCTCTTGTACATCTAACTCCTGGTTCTTAGTTATGTTTTTTCTCACTGTTGCTAAATTCGCAATCTAATAAAAGCTAGAAAAATATTCTCTAAATTATTACCACTTCATTAGGACAACAACCTATGTAGTTTTTGAAGTTATACTCCTTTTGACGCGTTAGGGCAAAATTATGAGAGTAAATTTTTAGGATGCGCGCGCACACCATCACGAAAAATCGACACCCTGAAGTTAGGCTATAGTCAACATTTTATTTCTTAGTATTTGTTGTTAGTAATGTATTAAATACTTTTTTCTATTGTTAGTGTTGTTTTTTCTACAAACGTAGAATAAGGCGAAAGATAACATTTTTGAAAAGATTTTTATCTTGTTACACCAAAGATGTATAACTTTTAACGCGTGTACATAAGTACACACACACACTTTTTATTCTACTTAGGGGGTAGGAGGGTACGCGTAATTGTGCCCCCAAGCTGATTATTATTACTGATATAAATCAAGTGGGTAATTTCTTAGTAAAAATAAAAAATAACTCTTTCCCAATCCAGTCTTAATTATCTAGTCTTTACTACTGTAGATTTTTGATATTTTTTTCCTTTCGTTGTTTCTATAAAAGCATTTGCCATTGTCAACAATTGCAAGTTCGGTATTGCTTGGTGGCTGAATACTGCAGTGATTAATTTTGTTAATTTCTTATATTAATTCGCATAAACTAATATAAATATATATACCTCATATATAACTCATATAAAAAATAATAATTTCCAGATTTAACAGAATTATATTCTCGTTGTAGTAAATACTTGCTTGATCTTTATAATATTTCACTTATGTATAATTAAGATCTATCTAGCAAATATACAGAATAAAAACCTTGCGCCATGAAGAACTATGCAACACCTTTCGTATGCAATAGAGACGCGCTCTACTGCGCACGCGTCGTATCGTTCTAACGCTTGCCCTTCGACTATGAGTTAGAATGAGATAGATAAAGGTGTGAAAAATCGAAAAAATATTTTTTTAACTAATTTAACAAATCACGATTTCATATAAAGTTTTTTTAGTCAAACAATCTCATAGATTATTAATGCCAGTGTCGAGTAGGTTTTTACTACATTCAAAGATCCCGCCATAAATCTGAATTTAAAGTAATTATCACGCCACGTATTTATTCCTTTTTTTTTTTAATTTCCGCATCATATTCGGGTGATGTCCTCAATGCCGAACTGAATCTAAAACAGTAATTCTAGAAGCACACTTGAATGAAATAGGTGGTATAGGAGGTACCAACCGTGTGTAAAAGAGTGACTTCTATTCTTTCAACCTGAGCTCTCAAGTAGAATAAAAAAAATCAATTTAGGCCCTAAGAAGGCGCTTTTAAACGTCAAAACTATCACCGGTTCGGACAACAGCACAGTTATCGAGAAGAACCGGCAAGAAACTCGATCTTTCAATTAATCTTTGGTCCAACAACTATAATTGTGTTTAGGCAGCTATACTTGAGTGTTAGTAGCTCAAAGTCAAATTATCACTTGATGTGAACTTAAGTAATAAATTAACACTAAACTTCCAAAGATTTGTAGAGATGAGGTTCAAAATTATCTAGAAACTAAGAAATTCTAACGAGTTTTTTAACATAACCTGTCGTAATGTGTATGACTTCTCACTGCAATGAAAAATAATTACAAACAATTATTCAAAAAAGATTTTTTGAGATGACACATAACACTATCTAGAAAGTAAGTCATTCTAACAAGTTTTGGAACGAAGTTCCTTATCGCGCGTTGTGAACGGGGGCTAGACGGAAAAAAATCTTACGAAAAGTTGTAACGACACATTTTGCTATAGTAAGCTATTGTAAGCTGTGCGACGTCGCATGTTTCTCTGTCTGTCTCTCTCTCTCTCTCTATTATAGAAAGCAAGCCAGATATTTTCATTTCTATTTCGCATTGAACAGTGTGGTGTCGCGACGATTATTTTTGTTGAGTGTATACAGGTTTTTTGTAAATAATAAATAGTAATTTAAATAAAATAGAATCCCAAACATATGTTTCCTACTTCAGTTACCACAAGCCAATTATTACGAAAATTGAGCCTACTGATTAAGTTCATATAACATTATATTTGTAAATAATAAAAAAAATATTATTATAACTTAAAAAAATAAAATTTTATTACAATTCCTTCACTAATTAATCGAAAGGAACTTCGTTCCATCCGGGTGTCCCTTGACACCTCTCAAGTTTTTTTAATAGGACCTGTTGTTTTGTGTATAACCTGTCACTGCAATGAAAAATAATTATATATATATTATTATATATAATTATAATTATCCAAAAGACATTTGTTGTGATGAGGTATAACATTATCTAGAAACTAAGTCATTCTTTTTTTACCAACGTCATTTAAGATTACCTGTCTTTATGTGTATGACGTATCACTGTAATGAAAAATAATTTTAAAAAACCATCCCAAAAGGATCTTTTGAGATGATAATTACATTATCTAGAAACTAAGTCATTCAGACAAATGTTTTTAATATAACCTGTCGTAATGTATATGACCTGTCACTGTAATGAAATTGATTTGACAAAACCATCCAGAAAGATTTGTTGAGATGAGGTATAACACTGCCTAAACACTAAATTATTCTGAGGAGTTTTTTAACATGACCTGTCGTAATGTGTATGACCTGTCAGTAATGAAATTGATTTGACAAAATCATCCAGAAAGATTTGTTGAAATGAGGTATATAACTGTTTAGAAACGAAATCATTCTAATGAGGTTTTTAACGTGACCTGTCATTATGTGTATAACCTGAGACTAATTATAATTTGAAAAAATCATCCAAAAAGGTCTGTTGAGATGATATATGATATTAACTAAAGATTAAGTCATTCTGAGGAGTAATTTTGACATGACACTAATAATGGCTTATTCAGATGTAGATATTACATGACATGCTACCGGTGTTCTAGTCATTTCTATTCAAGATGGACCCGTCGCCAGCCGGATTGAGAAACCTCGTGAACTTTAAAAAACCATGCCAATTGTGAATGAATAGCTCATAATTAGATATTGGCATTTCTCACGACCCACTTTCTACTAACATTCAACTTTAGCCGTCAAAAGAACAAATTATTATAACAGTGATGTAATGGACTCAGTGGGACATTGGGTCTTTGGGACTGTGTTGCGTAAATGGTTTTCGGTGTTGCATAACCGTGAAAGTGTGCCGGTTTGCTTCCGCGCTCGTGATGTAACACGCCTCTCAAGTATTCTGGCACAGTTCATGCGGACCATGAAATTTTTTATTGCGTTGCTCTATCGGATAACTTGGCAATTTTTAATTTCTGCTCGCCGACTCTTCCTGAATTGTTTGGCGTAATCGTTGTTCTCGGGCCAAGATCATCTTAACTGTTATGCTAGCCTAGTACTTTGTAACTTGATGTATGCCACTTTCCTAGTAATCTTATATATCATATATTTTCTATCAAATAATTAATAATAATTTTGATTTTATTCAGGCTTGATTCTAAGCGTTAATTATTTTAACAATTCAAGATAACAATATCGTGTTTTGTGTTAATTTCGCAAGCTTATGAAAAAAAAGTATGATATGAAAAGTACTCAAAATACATTTCACAATTCTTCTTATTATTTCTGCAATCCTAGTATAGAAAAATGTATAATTATTATTTTTTAAGGGGGGAAGGATGTTGTTATTTTTCTCATAGGTTGTTGTTATTTTTTCACTTTTGCATATCCTATCTTCCTTCATCTATTTATGTATATATAATATACTAGCTGTTATCCGCGGCTTCGTACGCGTTTTTTAAATATATTAAATACATGAAAAATTAATTGTAATTAGATGTGTAAGTTACAGAAATACTCTCTCAAAAATATTTGTAAGTACGACACGCACATCATATACTGTAACAGGTAAAGTGTACCTTAATATGTGAATACTAACAGTGTGTATAATGGGATAGGATTTATCATCAGCCACATGCCTGGAACTTTAAACTACTATATACCATCCTCAGTACTCACTTATACTATATAAAAAAGTATTAAAAATATTTAGCTATAATTACTATATATGTTAAATCTTTTATTATATAGATATAATATGCTCATATTGTTGATATAATTAAGTTATTGATATACGTTGCTATAATTGAAATTACATATAAACAGCTAAATAGTTAGTTATTTGCCCGTAAAATTCCCGTTCAAATATTTCTTGTAGTCCGGTGAAGCTGTTCAGGTGAAGCAAGTCAAAGAAAAAATACCGTTCAATTAGGTCCAGCCGTTTCAGAGATTACACGGAAGAAATAAACCAACAGACATATCGACAGCATTAAAAAAATGTTGATATTTGTAGCACTGCAGACATATGTATTCACCAAAAAGTATTTATTTTTATATTATATACACACAGCCTTTATTTTTATAATATGTAATACCTATATCACAAATTAGGAACAAAACTAATGTACAATAAACTTTTTGAGGAGTTCTTGGCGGGATTTCAGTCTGTCATGCAGTGGATTTTATATTTTATTCATCATCATATCTTGTGTTACTTTACTCTATATTGTGTTAAATTGGTGGCGTTTTATGTAATATGGTTCGTTTATTGTGCATAAGTGAAATGAATGAAAAATAATACCACGGAGCATGAATTCTGTGGTCTTGAAAATTAGGCAGATAAAAATTTACGAAATATTATATAGATGATTTGGCGCTTATATCTTTTCATTAACTTGGACAAAAAAGAAAATTGGCTAAAGACTATATTGACAACTTTAGAATTGGCAGTACGGGTTAATTCCTTCGCCTGTCTTATTGTACAAATATTATTACTATTACACTTTTTGAATCAAAATAAAATTTGGAAATGTTTGCAATAGAAACGTACCATGTATAATTAAAACGTATATAATACTAACGGTAACACGCAGCGGAAGCTCTCAAATTACCCGATTTTGAAACATTCTTCATTAGTGCTCCGCTCCTATTGATTTTAACATGATGATATGTAGCCTATAGCCATCCTAGATAAATGAGCTATCAAACACTAAACGAAATTTTCAAATCGGACCGGTAGTTCTTGAGATTAGCACGTTCAGCCATACAAAGAAACAAACGCTTCAGCTTTATATATTAGTATAGATTTGGCGGTTATACCTTTTCATTAACTTGGACCTAAAAGAAAACTGGCTAAAGAATTCATAATAACTACCTATACAGATAACTTCAGAATTGGCAGTATGGATTAATTCCTTCGCCTGTCTTATTGGATGAATATTATTACTACTAAACTTTTTGAATAACAACACAAAATAAACTTTGGAAATGTTTGCGAAATACACGTACCACGTATAATCAAAAATTGGAATTAAAAATAACGTAGAATAAACTTTTCAACAGGAAAACAAGATAAACCCTAATAATATTTCCGATAGAATGTTATCATGTTACCATGGCAACGCATAATATAATACTGACACTGACACGCAGCGGGTGCTCTAAATATAGCGCGATTTTGAGACATTCTTCATTAATGCTCCGCTCCTATTGGTATTAACGTGATGATATGTATCCTATAGCCATCCTCGATAAACGGGCTATCTAACACTAAAAGAAACTTTCAAATCGGACCGGTAGTTCTTGAGATTAGCGCGTTCAACCAAACAAACAAACAAACTCTTCAGCTTTATAATATTAGTATAGAGAAATATATTTATTAATCTAAAACAAAAAAAAAAAAACAAAATAATATAGATAATACAATATTTAAGAGCGTTGCAAATATCATATAGTTAATTTATTTTTTTGTTACAGATGGTGTCAATTGTGCGGGAGCAGTGAGGAATTTGTCTCCGTGTGATATAGATTGTGCATTAACTAAACTTAATTAAAAAAGTGACGTCTATACTAAATAAGTTTAGTTAGCGAAATTATTACTATGTGATTTTTATACTTTAATAATATATATACTACATATACACACATAAACCATATGATTTTATACTTCTACTACATTATATAAGATTAAAAAATATACAAAAATTGTTAAATTATGTATACACAAATGAATAAAAATATTTTGGTAAAAAATTTTCAAAATATCTTAATAGAGTATATTAGAATTTACGCTTAGGAATGTCCGTGCACCTTTATACCTTATGTAGATATGTAGCAGTTTGCTGCTTCTTTTTAAGTTGTATATTTTGCAAAGATTTTTTTTTATTTTTTTGTCTTATGTAAAACAAAAGTGAAACATCGCTATAATTTACGGCGAGTATTCTTTCAAAAAAGTGATCTCAATGCGTTGTTGACTGGAACTCGCCAAGTTCACATTGTCACTGCCATGGGACATATTTTGAACCATATTCTCTGTATGTGTCTATCTGTATTTAAATCAATCTCACTATACCATTGAAAGCCATAATGATGCTCACAGAATTGTTACGTTATAAAAAAATATTACAAATAAACATATGACAAAAATCAAAACATGTATTGTAACTCAAATTATCTCTTTTGAAAAAAGTTTTTGGATACCAAGACGAGGTGTTACATATCTTGATTTGTGAATAATATAAATATAAATTTTAAAAAACAAATATACAAAAAAGAAATCGTAAAAAATGAAAGTTTCGTTAATTTAAAGGCATCTTAATTATACAAATATTGAAGACAAGGGCGTTGGTCTGAACGTGTTTCTTTTAATTTTACGTTAATAATTTGATTTTGTACATAAAAAGGTAACTAAAAAATATATAGATATTAATGTAAATTTGGTTGTATATAATTTTTGAATCAGTTGTCGAATGATTTTTTGTAGTTTTAAATTTTTCTTATAACATTTATTATTATTAATTATTGTCGAACTTAATTTTTACGATCCGTAGGACTTGTTACTTTATTTTTATTATGGTTTACTATTACACAAAAAAAAAATTGTAATACTGTTGAAGACGATACATTTTTTTACTTTATTTAATTAAACGTAAATGTAAATAAATTCTTTCATTTAGTTTTAACGCTAAGCGTTTAAGTTTATTGTAAAATGTGAGTTATATTATTTTTTGTTGAAGTCTTAAAAAAAATGTTTTATTCCTAATAAAAGTACCTTTGTATTTCTTTCTCGTTAGGTTTTTTCTTTATCTACTTATAAGTTAAGTGTTTTAAAATTACAGTAAATATATTGACGTGTTTTATTAGGAATCATTGATATATGAGAAGCACAAGGAGTTTTATTATTGGAACGGACATAAACAATTTATGGCTACTTAATTATAATGGTCGGTAGCTATAAGCACGGGTTTAAGGTAGCTTATTGCAGATTTTTTGTTTTTGATTTGTTTATTAATTATATATTTTACAATAAAAAATAACGCATAAAAACTTTGATCGGTAACCCGTTATTCGGAACACGAAAATAATTAATCTTGTTTAAAAGCCTATATTTACTTCAGTGCAGTAGAACCTCGTTAAGTTAAACTTCGTGGAAGACGCAAAAAAGGTATTATAACAATTTCAACTTATAAAGGTTTTTATTTATTGTACTTACTGTTTCAATTCTATTTTATCTAATGTTGGGTTACAAAGGAAATTTACATCAAAACTTTTTTTACAATGCTAACTTTTAAAGTGAAAATTACTCCTACAAAATTCATATACTTACTGTTGTCATAATTCTTAAAGTTTTAATCTCATTCACTTCGAATTGTATAAGTTACTGATTGCAAATCATAGAATTGGTAGCTGTGAACTTAGTAGCATCAAACATTCCATTATTTCAGATATAATGACCAAATATTTTTTTCATTTTATAGAGAGATTTTTTCTGAGAACCGTTTAAGGAATTATTGGTTATTTAGATTTATCGAAAGCTCAAGTTTCTAGTACACAGGTATTGAAGAAAAGGGGCTAAGCAGTTTGTTTCGATTTACACGGGTTTTCGATTTACCGAGGTTTTATTGTACTTATAGATCAGATTGCTGATGATTTCTCTCCTTCAGTAGTACCTATTTAATATAGTAATTGATAACAATTTTTAATGAAAAATTCCACATTGTATGTAAAATGAACGAATTTTTTTTTAGTACAATAAATACTCAGATATCCACATCGTCTCGTGTGACAATATTGAAACGTGCACCGATATCTCGAATTAATTGCCGGTTTTAAATTTGATAGATTTTTATTATACTATATATTATATTATACTTATACTGTGTTCAGTGTAGGGTTGTCAATCATTGTAAAACGGGTCTCGAAACTTATAGTTACCATATTAAATCCTACAATGTAATGGATAAGAGAAATGGCCACTACAAAACAACGGTGTACAAATTCTTGGGGCAACGTCTCATCCAGTTTTTGTATAGTCCTGAAACAGAATCGTGAAATTTGAAAAAAAAAATGTAGAGGTCATAATAAATAGATAACTCCGTCCCACTCTTACCTGCGTTGTTCTATACATATTTTAAGAAAGAGATAGCATCTTAATTCTAAGCAATATATATATTTATTATGTATATAAACGTATATTTTTGTGAGAACATATATTTACCGGTTAATACGTCGTGTTTTGTAATAGTGTTAGTTATATTGACATATATTTCATTCAATGCAAGTTGAAATACATCAGTAACGTATTTTTCATTAATTTTAATCTTATACTTGTTTGTTGTTTAGATCCTCGGCCTGTGACCCAAACAGAAAAATGGCATAACTTTGACATTAAAAAAAGTTGAAATTAAAAAATGAACGAAAAAAAAGCTATGAAATATTTTTTATTGCCTTTATCTGAAGAAAAATATTCATTTTCTGTTTGGGATTCCAATTTTTTTTTTCTTTCAATAGAACAACAATAGCTTTATACATACAAATTTCAATAACCTTACTTAGGACACAATGTCTCGTTTTGTTTACGGTTTTGAAATTAAAAAAGTACCTATCAGTGTCTTCGGAATAAACACCGTTATATATACACTTTAGCTAAAAATCCCGTCTTTTATAGCCCCGACTCCATTATTTATCCTTTCTTTTTAATAATATGGATTTTCTATGTTTATATACATAACGCTTTTGTTCTCTCTAATTGTTGAAGTGTCATTTGGCACCAATTAATTTACAGACCAACTAGGTTAGTGATATGAAAGCCGTAGAGTCAACAGATAATGAAATTTTTTCAACTATTTGCCATTTAATATTCTATACATACGTGTTAACAAAACATAAAAAAAATCATATATTTTTGCATAAATCGACTCAATATCAAAGTTTAATTCCCCGTAGAAAATGCTAATTGAAAGTGAATTCTATTTCTACTAACGCGTAAATTCTTTATTTTTCGTGTAAGCTGATATGATAATGCTTATAGTGTAGACGAGTCACTTTGTATTAAAAATTGTGCTTGATTTACTGTAACTCTTTTAATATATCAGGGCAAGTGCGACTTAAAGCCCTGTGCGATAATTTCGTACACAAGTGACTTGTGTATATCAACGGAATTGTATCATATAAAATGCTAACAAAATTACACAATTTCGTTATAAATTACGGGAGTTTATGAATTAAAGGTAAAGTTACATTATCATATAATAAATAAAATACATTCTCTTTTGATATTATAGTACTATATACCTTTCCTTAATTTAATGTAGTGTTGCTCAGATAAAAGAACTAGACAAGACTAGGCTTGGTCCTGAGTTAATAAATCTGGTCTTGACTTTGTAGTAAGCGTCTTACAAATTTTATAATTAGCTATTAGCCTATTGCTATGTAATAAACACCTTAAGTTAGACTTTACAAAAATGCAAGAGATATGTACAATTTAAGCTTAATCCAGTCCAAACGAATTAACTAAATTTCTAATGAACAAGAATTTAAAGAAATATTTACAGGGGTAAAAATTTGAGTAGTCCGGTAGTCAGTTCGAGAAAAAAAAGGGTAAAAATCTGCGATTCGTTCTCGTGGGAAGATAACAGATACTTCCTTAAGCCTGAAGTATTAGCATTTTTCTTTTTTTTTTATGTCGGCACAGTTTATAGATAACAATTAGAGACGCAGAAATTATTTTGAGAAACTAAATCTACGTTTAGATCTTCAGTTTAGTTACTACAATGTTGAATTTTGGGCAACACTAATCTATTATAATAAAAATTTATCAACTCTCGTTTATTTATGGCATAGTCGACATATTTGTTTAATGTTTCTTATATGTCGGTTTGAATATTTATAATCTTTCAATGTTACGTTTGACAGCGAAGGGTGTTCGCTCAAATATGTCTTATTTCCTCTGTAGCCTCTTGTTTGTGGCTCTGTAGTTGTTATGTTTTAAAAACTATATTTTAATATTTTGTTTTTTCTTTTTAGTCCCTTCTACGTCATCTAGATGGTGCTACGATATCAAATCTTTCCATATATCTGAGAGCCAAAGATTATATATTGTAAAATGGAATTCGTGTTCGTAAACGATGTATCTTAAATATTAAATAAATGTCTATTTTTGTATTCTATGTTGTAAAATGATTGTTTGTGAACACAAATATAATTATATATAATAATATATTACTTATATATTATACTTCTTTATAATATGTCTTCTTCTACATTACGATGTGAAAGGCCTTCTTGTAAAACTTCTCTGACAATAATAATGTTAGTTGTAATGCGGTTTAAGGAACTGCGAAATGTTTGATGTTATAGGTGCAATTAAATTTAATATATACCTATTTAATACATGCTTCTTTATTGATAATCCTTGTCCTACAATACATGATTAAAACACTTTGTATTATAGTTAGAAAATCATCAAAAGATCTTAAATCTTCATCTACTAATATGTTCGCAAATGAAGTTATTGTAGTCCAGGATATATTTAATGAACTAAATTTAAATATTCCTAGAAAGGTGCCAAGGTATTCTATTCAGGATTTTCTTTTCCCAATATATATGAACAAGCATCTGTTCGCTACTAGTTTTTTTTAAACAGTTCTGTAATTAAATTAGTAGCAACTAGCGGGTCCGACAGACGTTGTCCCGTCCTGATTAAAAACAAATCCTTGATACCAAAATACTTTGATATACCAAAAACCTTTCTGATGAATCACCTTATCTACTGTTAAAAACCACATGAAAATCTGTTCAGTAGTTTTGAGTTTATCGCGAACAGACAGACATACAGACGCGGTAGGAGATTTTGTATTATACTATGTAATGATACTACCGATATTGACATCTATTTAAGTCATTCGTGTGTTGATTTATTGCTAAAGTACTTGGACGGCCGAGCCTAGCTCTGTTCTTTAAAAAATATCTTTAAATTAAAATAAACTGTTAGGTTTGCCTTTAGCATTTTTTATCATAAAAAAAATTGTTTCTCATATGTGCCTCTCTGTTTTAACAGCAGCGGCGACATTTACCTTTATATTCTAGCTATAACTTTTCATTGCCTGAAAACTCAGTTAAAAGTTTTCTATGAATCAAATCTAGCTAGATCGATTTATCGTTCCCGAAACCACATAGTAAGTTTCGCGGAAATCGCTGCATTCGAGGTCCAGAATATATAAGAATTACTTGTTCAAATGTATTGGATAGATTTGCATTCGATCTCTTTTGTTGAGACAGTGCTGTAGTAAAACATGGCGCCAGATGTGCACATCTGTAACGACGGTTCACACTCCTAAACTTGTAGGTTATTACATTATGTGAAATTTTGTGAGTGCTGTAAGGTAAGTCGTGATAATTTAGTGGTTTACCCGGTGGAATATTATTCCGATATCCGCAAGTCCGAACCCCGGTATGTACCAACGAATTATTCGGAATTGACGTACATTTACTAATATAAATTGGTAACAGTATCGTCTGACTGTGAAGGAAGACATCGCGAGGAAACCTGAACGGCCCACGTCCCTTCCTCTTTCCTTCTTTCCCTTTCCTTCCCCTTTCCTTGCCCTCCCCCTTCTCCCATATACAGGCTGGCAACGCACTTGCGACGTCCCTGATGTCGCTAGTGTCTATGGACGGTGGTGATCACTTAACATCACGTGACCCACCAGTTCGTTTGCCTACTTTGATATAAAAAAAAAAAAACCTGTATGTGGGAAATATGTGGGAAAACAAGAACTGTGACTCCTCTGAGAAATCGCCAATACATCGTAGACTGGCGTGGCGATTACGCCCATACCTTCTTTCGGGAAGACGCTTGGAATTCGCAGTGGAGTTACCTATAGGCTGATTATGATCATGAGAGTCGTTGTGGTCTTATCTAAGGAAAATACATATTTCAAGAGTTTCTATTTGGATGCCTCTATAATCTACTGAATTTGTAGCAAGACGCGATGTTAATATAGTGTGAGCACTGGAGGAAAAGATGGACAGTGAAACAAAATTGGCTATATTAACTAATGAAAGTATACGAACGTCGGATTTTAAGCTGTCGGTGTTGGTGAAAATAGCCAGGAGCATACCTAAATACATCTTTCATATATATATAATAGAAATTAAATCTAAAGTGTCGGTACTTTTATTTTTTGTAAAAAAAGGGTGTAGGTGGCTAGAAAGAAGTAATAAAATATATCTCAATTAATTTTAGCAAAATCTGTCTGTTTGTATGAACACGTATCATTACTAAAATACTGCGTTCATGGTAAAATCTCGTCAAGAAAATCATAAAGCATATCTTCATGTAAAATTTCGTTTTTGTTTCATTAAAATTGGTTCGGTCTATCAAAAGTAATTATAATTTAAATGACGACGCGACTTAAGTACTAGAAAAGTAGATACGTAAATAGATTTAATATTTACATTAAGACGACTTTATTAATCCCTGCTTTTTTTTTAATATTTCACGCCGACGAAGTTGCGGGCACAGATAGTAATATGTATTATTAATACAATATCATTTAAACATTAAAATAAAAAATACTTTCAATTTATGCTCTGAGAAGACGCTATGAACGTCAAAATTACCACCGTCACCGAGAAGAACTGGCAAGAAACTCAATCTGGTTTATACTTTCATGGTACATATTCTTACAAAACGTGGTTACATTTGTTGTTAGTGGGTGCACAGAGAGAGGCGTCATTTCCAGACATCACCATCGTTCACATATTTATCCACCCTATAATAGTGTATGGACCAGTTACTATATTTTCCTTTCTGTCAACTAGAGAATATTAAATGGTAATCTCCAGATAAGCTTTCGTGTAAATAATGCGATCGCAAAAGTCAGCCAAGGTGAGTAGAGACTCATAGACCGGATTATTTTCGTTCACACTGTCAATTACTGTTGCTAGAAGTCAAACCAATATTGGGTCAAATATTTGACTTGTTTTCTTAAAGTCAAGTTCAATATAGATTTTAGAGAAAATTCAAGACATTTCTGACAATTTCTTTAAGCTGGAGTTAAGTTTCTAACGCTGTTTTATTATATGTGATGCATCAGATCTCTCCTCACATATATCGTAAGAATCCTCTTCTACTGGCGATTCCACGTTGGAGCACGATTGACTTCGACAACTGATACATGTTACTAAACAAAACAATCCAACTTTTTTGCAGCCGCATTTAACATTACACCCTGTTTTGCAATTACAAAAAATTGTATTGAGAAGTTTTTCCGATGTAGACGGGAGTAAGGTCTAAACTGGTTCCAATATATTGTCAATTAACTTCAACCCCAGTCTTCTGGGTCTAGTTTATTACCAAGCCATACTTGAATTTCATAATATGCCAGAAATAGCTATTGATGAGCAGAAACAGAGGTTGGAGGAAGACAAGCTAATTGTACTCGTTTTTTGTTATGAGCATTTTTTATAAAAGATAAATATCGAAACTTATCTAAGCACGTATTTTTTTTTTGGAGTTCCGTATACAGAAAAAAGGAAGCGAATTCCATTGATGATTACAGCTTGTGAAGTAGAGGTACTTTCTTTAAAAACGTCAGTTTATATTCTTAGAACTGTATAATATGTATGTACACGTCACAAAAACTAATATTTTTACTTGTACTAGTCGGCGCCCAGTGGTCGATATTCGACCATAGTTAATTGATTTTTTAAAGTTTGAGCTTTATTAAAATTGTTTTGGCAAAGGTTATATTTATATAATCAAAGGTTTTTATCATGGCTACTCAGTTATTTGCCGTTTGTCATGATCTTTATTATATAATCAGTAAAAAAATCTATGTGTAAATGAAAATTAATTATAAATTGGAAAGAAAGACGTGGTTAAGCTCAAATTTTAACCAAACATAACTTTACGAAAATAAAGAAATTTATCGCAACCCATGACACAATTTTCAATTAATTTTACACGACACCATGGGGTGGTATTTCTGGGTGATATTGAATTAAATGTAGTCTGTTCATTATGAGAAATAGTGATATGCCCAGTATCATCGTTTGGAAAAGTAATGGATGCACAATACAATCAAATGGTGAATCCAAGACAAAGACGTTTTTAATACTACCATTAGCTTTTGCAAATAAACTCTTTTTTGTTGATACATAAGGTTGAATTGCAACATTGTAACCGCGGAGGTCTAAGTCATGGATTATTTTTATGAACAAAATTCTTATTTTGATTATACAAAGTATTATTTGGCTCATTTTTTTATTGAATCATCATTTGAAGTGAGTTTGCCATAAAAATAATAAACATTGCAATAATAGTTATATATTATAATATTATTATAGAATGTAGGATGAAAAATGATAATTGGAACGTAAGAGTTACAAAATACATACAGTCGAGCATAGCAACCTCCTTCACAGTTCACAACATTTTTTGAGTTCGTAATTATTGACGGCTGTCAAAATGTCTTTTTTATTTACATGTGTGTTTATGTCGTGTGAAATTCAAGCATTAGTGTGAGTAGTGCTTATTTTAATTAATTTAATGTACTTCTAATGTATTTTATATAAAATAAATAACTTTCTGCACTGCTCCGCCATATAAACTTTAACTATGCCAAATTTCAAGTTCACCCCTTCAGGGGAAATAGGTTAAAAAGTGGTACAATGTTTTTGCTTCACGTATTAATATATAGATTATCGTTCTGTTATGTACATAATGATAATTGACATACATATTATAAAGAACACAACCTTTTCAACTTTTTGCATCGCTATATCTCCGAAATGGTGATTCTTAGAGAAAAAAGTGTAAAAACAATTTTTATAGATAATTGTATGATAAATAATTTTTGTCTTATCTATGTTTATGATATAACTTACCGTTTAGCTGGAAAATGTAAAAAATCGATTTTTGCAACAGTTGACCTTGAATAAATTTTTTTGCACACTTGGGATCGATGGGGAATTTTGACAAATTGTTTGTAATAGTGTTTCCAACATTCACGCCAATTTTCAGTTTTGTGCGAATTAATGTAACCTTATCCCTATTTTTGAAGCTAATTTGACCGGGCTATTAGTTAAAAAAAATTGATAGATTAGAGAATTCTCTTATTTTGTTCAGATGCTAGGATAAATTGATAGATTAATGGTGGCAAATAACACGCCGAGGATTTAGAAAGTACCCTGTAATTTGTTATTTATTATTTCCATAGACTTTTAATGAGAGATAAGAGGCTGTGTCACAGACGTATCTAAATAACAAATATATATTTTTTTTCGAGATGAAAACGCTGTTGACCTGGGATGGTCTTTATAGCTTCACTGAACTACTGAGGCGAGCGCTGAAGGCACTCAGCCGATTTGGGATGTATGGGCGACTAACTCAAGGGTGCACGGCACACCTCGGCTTGGCCTGATTTGTGCAAAAATCGCGACCTATCTTAGCTAAGCCATCTAGATATACGTATATGCGTATATGCGTTATTGAAACATGCATGTGTACTTTGTGTCGGAAAAAATCCCCTAAACTATATAGGATAGGATAGGATACGATAAAGAAAAATAAAGCTAGAACTCTTTGTCGTTTATTTCTCTGAAAAAGAACAAACGGCGTGTAAGTGTGTAGGCATGCATGTGTGTATAGGTGATGTGTGTGATGTTGTAGCAGTGATATAAGGTTTTGTGTCACTGTATCGCGTAAGCAGCGTACTCAAGGGCTCCACGCCGAGGCAACGGACCTATACAAATTATATGAAATAATTGTTAGTTGTGCTGATTACTACTGACTTGAATATTTTCACTAGAGAAAAGAAGTAGCACAAACTTACAGTGATAAATAATAAAGTGATATAATAATGAACACTTGTGGGCACCCAATGGTCGACATTCAATCATAGTTCATTGATTTTTTAAAGTTTGAAATTTATATGGGTTCTTTAGTAAGATATTTCGAATTTAGAAGATATTTCTATAATCAAAGGTTTTCATCATGTCTAATCAATTATTTGATACCTTTTTAAATTATATAAACATAAAAAATATATGTCTAAATAAAAATTGATATTAATTATAGAATTGAAACAAAAACCAGGCGGTTACATAAGGTGGTAAGGCTCTCAAATTAAAGAAATTATCGTAACACATGGCACAATTCTCAATTAATTTTACATGACACCATGGGTGGGTGGTATTTTTGGGTGTTAATAAATTTCAATTCGAACCGAAACAACACCACGACAACCGAACAACCGGAAAATGACAACTTCATTTAGCGTAGTAGATAAATTGGTAAAAGTTATGTAAAAACATAATTTACAAAGACAAGTCTTTTTTATTTCTTCCTGCATTGCCTGCATTGACACGGAATCATTGTAACATTTAATGAACGCAATATACAGACGATCGTACGACAATTTTGTATCGGCATAAACTCGTCGATTTGCTTGGTGACTGCACTCCCCTACAAATTGTTAGTTTTTAATTAATTGACGTCTTGGCATATGTACTTCAGTGTTGCTGCCTGTGAGTTTTGCGAATGAGCGAATTTCCTTTAGACGATATTGATTACGTGATTCATTCCCCCTGTGACATAGCGTGGTACTCTGAAAAACCTATTAACTAACGCCCCCACGACCTCCCTCCCCATCCCGGAATGGGGCACATAGTCGGGGTACATTCCCTATATGATATACAAAATGCTCGAATAAATTTTATCAACAATGGGCATTCAGAGTAGGTACATAATTACATATTTATATATATATACAGTATGAGTATTGTTTGGTATAAACACAGGTGTAAGCTAAAATTCGAGTAAGTAAAATTTCTTCGAATTTACTTTACTTACAATGTAACATGATTCTTGCATTTTTGGTATACTTGTGTGTTATGATCTTTTTAGAATTTCAATATGATTCACGTCATAGGATTTGACATACAATTAAAAACAAGTAATAATCGAGAGTTTTTATTATCTTAACTCACGTATATTTTTAAATCCCTATACCAACGCAATTGAATACTGGAACTTATTTCAATCGGAGAACTGTTCAAATTAGTGGTAGTCCTTTAGTTCAAATTGGACCATAATATTATTAAGTACTAGCTTCTAGCCGCGACTTCGTTTGCGTGGAATAGTTACTTTGGGGCTAACGCTAACATGCAGCGTAAGCGTAAAAAACGATATTGGAACATTCCGCTGCTACTAGTCTTAGCGCGATGATATATTAGTAATTGTTACGATTTGCTTGTAAATAAATCTCTAAAATTGTTTAATTTACCTTCATTTTCCAAATTAATGTTTCCCACGAAATCTATACTTTACTACGAAACGTCTTTTATCAGCAAACTGTAATACAATTAATCATAATAATAAAATAAGAACAGTCAAGTTAGACAGGTGTTTAAAAATAAACAGTGTCTGTCTGTAATCAAGTGTAAGACACATTTTTGTTCAAAATTTTTTTAAATAAGTGTTCAACACGTATCTATCTTGTTTGTATTAAGACGATAAACATTTAATGAATTTCACATAATAATATATCTTTTTTGATAAGAACTAAATATTAAAAAAGTAAAAGTGAAAGAATTAAAGAAATCTATACATCTATTGCTTTGTTTTTCTCGAACTGACTACGCTATTGCCTTAGCAAGGCCTTTACAGCTTCACCGGACTACAAATCTATTGCATGATACGCGGACAACGGCAGGCCTATTTTATCATATAGAAAATAGATTTATACGAGAACCAAGTCGCGGTCACTAGTTAGTATTTTTTTTTTAATAATTAGTGTTATACCTTGATGTAGGTATAGAAATTACCAGGGCTTCATGTTCTCGAAGATGTTAATTAATTTGAATAAACAGATCGCAATAAAGTTGACCGGTTGCGTGTTTAGGTCTTAGGAAAAAACCGATTCTATTGTTTCCCCTGCTTTTCATAATTTATAGGCTGTTATTGTACATAGCTTAAGTCGAGGTTGTATGCCTTCCGGGTTTTTAATACTTCCAGGATGATTAGTTTCCTGTCAAATGACGTAATACTATATAAAACCGTTTAACCTTACGAGAAAAATTAGAATGCCATCCGTTGTTTATAGCTTCATTACAATATTTTCTTTTCAGTGTGGAAAAGATTACAATCGACTAGCTGATACCCGTGGACTTGGTCTTCGTCTTTTCGTCTATAATTTTATATTAAACTAGATAACGCACGCGACGTCGTCTGTTCCCAATCGGTTATTACCGATCCCAATTTTATATCCAAACACCAAAAACCTTTGAAAAACACATACCTATTTGGTAAACTAAAAATCTTCTTAATTAGGCTTTCAATTATATATTGGCGAGAAATGTGTTGTTTCTGTGTGCCTCGCCAACGCGCTCCGCCTATTATACTCGTGCGGCCAGCGGCAACAACAACGCAATAATTTTAGTAGCTTGTAATTTTTATTTTTATTCCTGATACCGGTCCGGTAGAGAAGGATCTACAGAGTAAAATAAAAACAAAAATAAATAGAAATGTTCAATCACTATCACTAGTTGTTGAGTGATGTGCATACAACGCTAGATATTCATCATTTTATTTGTATGTAAATAAACGTAGATTGGTAAAATATAAGATATCTTGGTAATTAAATGTGATCAATTTCTTCATATTCCTGACTCACAATATTTACTGATATTTACAGTGGAAATTCATAACATTGTTTTTCTATCGCACGATTTTAATTACTCAAAAAATTTAAGATATTCATTACAATATGTGCTGTAAACGTTTATCCTGACTCACATTCATTTCTACGACATTGGTTAAAATGCATTCCCAAAAGCCTCTGGCTCATTAAAATGTAAAAAATAAAAATGGTTCTTGATTATTTTTAGAAGACATACACTATCCAGGATTTTTATGCCTTTTAAGGTATACAATTTAGTAGTACATTATTTCGAAAGTATTCCTTCAGATTTAAACGTTAGCGATTGAAGCGCTCGAAAACTATCTTTAAAACTTGATTACTAGACGAGCCCCCTATAAATTTGTATGGTATGGCCTCGAATATAGTATATGAATTTAAATATCTTGAACCCTTTATTACTATAATGATATTGAAAGAGAACGTAGAGCGCTCGCATTCAGAGGGAAATGATAATTCGTAGGTTTGCTCGTTGTAGTGACGAAGTTAAAATCCAGCTATTTAGGGCATTTTGTTAATGTTTATGTACGAGCAGCTTCAATAAAAGGACTATGAATGTATTGCGTGTCCAATATAATAATATTTTTAGAATGTTACTAGGATTACCATGATTTTGTATCGTTTTTGGGATGTTTACAAATGTCAGAGTTGATGATTTTTATGCTATCACCCGTAAAGGAATAGCATCCATCCTGGGTTGATATGTACGATTATCCTTTCATTAAGCACTGGATATCGGTTGTTATATAATAGTATAATGGTCATCTTTTCATCCTATTTCATATAACTTTGTATAAAAACACATATTAATGTAATTACTTAATTTTAATTTAATTTTTCAACTGGTTATGTATTAGTAGGTATATATATATTTATGTCATATAGGAGGCAAACTAACATGCGGGTCATCTGTTGTTAATCGATCACCGCCGTCCATAAACACTAGCAACCCCAGAGGAGTCCCAAGTGTGTTGCCAGCCTGTGTTTGGGGGAATGGAGAGAAAGGGTGAGGAGGAGGAAGAGGAGAGGGGGGAGGGGAGATGGGTCTCCGGCGCTCTCACTGACCGAACGAAACAACAATGTAAGCACTGTTACTTCACGTCGGTTTTCTGTGAGAGGGTGGTGCTACCCCGGACGAGACGACCCATTCAGGCTGAAACCAATAATAGCTTCAGCGTGGCTCTACCACTACTAAAAATATAATTTGTTTTTGTGAACACTTGTTCTCTGATTAACAAATAAATAATAATAATATATCGAATTTTTTCCTACTTTATATACATATTATATAAAACATATATTTTACACGTCAACCTTTTGGAAGACATTTTTCAAATGTTAGTAAGAACTTTATTAAAATTTGTTACGCAGTTTAAAAGAACTAAGGGAGCATAATATGCTGATACAAAAGAGACTATTTTATAATATGTGATAGTGATTATTAATGATGTTATGATGCGAAATCTTTCTTTTTGTATGTCTTCATATTTATTTAAATAATCTTTGAATATTACAATATAGTTTAAATTTAAATTCTTTAGTCGCGGAATAAAATGTTTCAAGTTTCATCCTTGTGTTGTATAAATGAGATTATATTAAAATTATTGTGTATCTTTAGTATTTGGAATGGCATTTATATTAAAGGGAATGTATTTATCGTTTAAACTAGGATCTCGATTTATATTGTTGTTTGAGAATCAATTTGATCAGATCAAATTATTATTTCGAACCAATAGTTAAGCTATACCAATGGCTCTGTTTTCAGTATACACATTTTAGTTCGGTGAAGCTGTAAACACCTTTCCAGGTCAACACCGTTCTCATTTCGAAGTAAAAAAGTATACACATTTTTGTATTCATTTACGCAAGCGCCATCTAGTAACTAGTTTTAGCATAATAGATATCATAAAAACCTTCTTTATTGCATCTACTTCGCTAGTAAATGATTACTGTCATCGTCGCTTAGGTAATGATATTAAAAGTTTTTTTATTGCTTTATTTTGGCAATCAATCTTTCAGATTATTACTGCCATTGTGGCGCAGTCAATAATGTTATAAGCGTCGTGCGAATCAATATTCTGACAAGATGGTGGGTCCTTGTTATAACCTTCCAGGGAGTTTTGTGGCATCCCAGAATTTCATGCTCCGTGGTATTATTTTCCATTCACTTCACTTATGTACAATATACTAACTATATTACGTAAAACACCACCAAATTTACAAAATACAGAGTCATATAACACAAGATTATGAATAAAATAGAAAATCCACTACATGACAGACTGAAATCCCGCCAAAAACTCGATATTACAAGTTTCTTACGATCGTTTCTTTGAATTAACAAGATAGTGGCCCTCTGCCGTCTTATTAGAATTTACCAGAGAGTTTCTATGGCAAGTCAGAATCCAGACTCCATGGTATTGTTCCCATCCACTTCAATTGTGCATAATAACCAAACTATATTACGTAAAACACCACCAATATTACAAAACGTAGAGTAATTATATACCTAATCCTTCTCCATGAATCATTTTATCTATTGGTGAAAGCCGCATGAAAATCCGTTCAGCAGTTTTTGAGTTTATCGCGAACAGACAGACAAACAGAGGTGTTACGGGACTTTGTTTTCTACTATGTATGATTATTTCAAGTTCAAATCAAGTTACATGTATAAAATAAATTTTAAGTAAGATCACTTTTCCGTTAATTATAATAATAATAGAAAGATAAAGAGCGACCGAAGCCGACTCGTATAACTAGTATATGTATGCGATATTATTCCACAAACTTTCGTAGGACCAGGAGTACACGAATGTTTAGGAACGTTGTATACGCAGGGCTGGCCCACAAACGCATCCCACTTTAGAATTTGGGCCGATATAAATACACGCTGCACTTGCATTGACGATCAGGGGTGTCAAAAGAAGAATTATTTTAATTAATAAAATATCACAATTTCAACCGTTAATAGCATAATTTACGTGGATTTTATAAAAAAAGCTGTAGACAAATTGACAATTATGAAAAAGGTCTATTGGGTTTGTCAACCTCTATTTTATAATTTAACTAATTGATGCCCGTGACTTTGTTCTCATGCGAATGGTTTTGTGCTTCATAGAAACTACTTACTTCTATAGCCTTTTGTTTATTTATTTGTAATAATTTGACCTCTACAACTTTTTATCAGATTTTAAGTAATCGCCATTTTATTTTTGTATAATTGCTTAGTCTTTATATATAAGGATACTTTGAAAATTCTTTTATATGCTAGTGAAAGTTTTATCAAAACCGGTTAATCCGTGTCAGAGATTAGCTCGGAAAAACCACAAACACTAGAGTTTTGGTCTTATGGAAGAATATATTGATACGGCTGCGTTAATGTATGTGTTTTAAATTATATTATTTAGCAATAAAAATCGAATTTCACAGCAATATAATAAAATGCTCTTTTTTTCGAACCATATAACCAAGACCAGTATTATCTATCTCATTTTGTCAAATGACCAAACGGTAACAGGTGAAAAGAGAGATCATGAGACGCTATCAGAATGTGCTATAAATTTTTCGGTTAGGCTTCTCATTTAAATGCATAATACTTTTGTCATAACATTTCTCTTTTCGACAGCCCTACGGTATAGTGTTTCGCCGGTCGTTATGAGCATGCGGTAACCGGGCCGACGGATTGTAATACATCGCTTATAACATATTCGATCATAGCTATTTTATTATTAGATATTAATTGTTTACAAATAATCCTTCGACAATATTTAATAAACTAGCATTTCTCCGCGCTGTCGATTCCGTTGAAATAGATTTGCCCTATGGGTAGAATAGCTTTCCTTTGAATTAAAGAAGATGTGAGAGCGTAACAGAAAAACTTACATAAACATTTTTACTAAACATTCTTACTAATATTATAATGCGAAAGTAACTCTGTCTGTCTGTAAGTCTGTCGCGCTTTCACGCCAAAACTACTGAACCGTTTTAAATGAAATTTTGCACACAATCTAGAGCACGAGAAATGATATAGGCTACTTTTTTATGCAAAAAGGTTGTAAGGGCTTGAAAGGGATGATAAAAAGTTGTATGGAAGTATCATCTATAATAGTAAAAAGTAGCCCATATCCTGTCTTAGGCTGTAGATTATGTACGAAATTTCATTTAAATATTTTCAGTAGTTTTGACGTGTTAGCGTGACAAACAAACAAATCGACAGGCAGACAGAATTACTTTTTTATTTAGAAAAATTACTAGTTTTGTTTCACTCGTATACTCTAAATACGCCGGTTCAAAACTCCATGAAACATATCTATCGAAAGGTTTTCTGGAAGAGATTGCTATTAGCGTTAAGGTCGCCCTTTATACTAGTCACATAATTTGAAATGTTCTATAGTGTATATGTATGTGTACAATAAATATTCAGTATATAAATAAATTAAATGTAAGTAGCCATATCAAAATACTCGTAGATATGGAAAAATGGAACAAAAGTATTGTTTCTGGTACCCCCGAAACACAAAAAGGGAACTAAGAAGACTATTCGCAAAATGAGAAGTTGGTATAAAGACAATAGAAGGGAAAACATGTATTAGGAAAGTATTAAACAAAACAGAATGGGAAGAAATGGAGGAGGCCTTTGTATAAAGTTGGGCGAACAGATTGAGTTGTCGATGTCTAATTTCTAAATTCCTTTACTATATAATGTTTCAATATGTGAACGATTGTGACGTCTGGAAATAACGCCTTTCTCTCTGTATCCAGTAAAATCGAATTGAACTAATGTTTTTTTCAAATATAACATAATATAACATGAAGAGTTTCTTGCCAATTTGTCTCGATAATTCGGTTGTTTGTCCTAACCGGTAGTAGCTTTGACGCTCATAAGCGCCTTCTCAGGGCCTAAATTGAATATAGTCTTTAATTCTAATTTTGATTTTAAAGTAATTTAGAATTAAGCAATACGATCTAATGTAAGGTTTCTGAATAAAGACTATTGTTATTAAGAATACATTTCGAATGATCCCGAAATGCGATATTCGTAAACGTGTAACTATGGCGAAAATTACACCCTGAGTTCTCGTGTTCTGGGGTCGTGATTAAGTATAAATTACCAGGCCACGATTGAATATACAAAGAACACAGAAATAGATTCCTCTTTAGAACCGCTGAGACCTCGAAATTTCCAAGTACGCAGTTTAAAACAATTTCTATATAAATATACCCAGGTTTTTGTTTCTCGTAGCAACTTTAGAAATAGAAGCCTTAAAAAGCTTATACTTCCTCGAATAAGCTTGGAGTAACTCATTTAAGTCGATTTTCTTTTTAATTCCATATTCGTTGTTTGATATTTCGAAAGACTTATACTCTACCTTGAGTTTAGTATTTTTTCCTGATTTTAAAAAATTTGGTCCAAGACGGTAACATACTACTAGGTTTAAAATGCCTTAAGGTTCTCTCTTTTCGTGCAAATTCAATGAATTTGCGAGAAAAAATAAAGTATTTTCTAATTTGCTTTCGAAAAGCGACATGAAAAATAAACATAATATTATAAATTATATGTAAAGTTGGCAAAAACAAGATAAAATAAAATTTCTCAAGGCATGGTTATGAGTATTGAAATATGGTAACGACACAGGTTGTATAGTAATATAAAAAATCCATATAAAATCTGTTTTTTTTTTTATATATATTGATATTTAATTATATACATATGCAGTGTAGAAGTTTTCGTACTCTATACATCGCGGTCGCCTGAGGCAAGTTCGCGTTATCGTTTTTTCGCAAGTCTAATCTTTTTTTTTTTAAATCCTCATGGACTGTCAAAACTCCCGGGGGGGAGCCCGACTTGAGCCGTCCATCCCTACGTGCGAGTCACGCAGGGGTGGGATCGAAAACGGCGACTCAAACCGACTAAAACTCCACGACAATCTACGCCGCACTATGGGAGTGTCCCGGGGTTGCGTGAGCAAGCTCCGCGACATCCCCGGCGGTAGGCGTTTCCCACGCCACGCCCGGTTGAGACAGCCGGGTTGCAGTAGTGCCTCCCAACCCGCCGAACCCGTGTAATGGTAGTCCAGGCCCCCTGACCATTTCCCCCGGGTTCGGTCGACAGCGGAGAGGCCATCCGCTCCGCCGCTACACTGCGACGATTTTTTACTGATGTTTACTCCTTCTCCTCCGCCTGAGACATTCTGAGGTTCGCAAGTCTAACCTAACCTAACTAATGCGAGGCAAAAAAGAAAACATGGCGAATATTCAGCGAGCGCGGTGCATTTAAATCGTAACCTATTAAAGCAAATATTCAATACGTATACATCTTTTTTGTAAGAACACCGATGGTGTTTTAAATCTCCTAACATTTTCCTGCTCAGGGTAGACACACTATTACAAGTCTATTCAAATTGGAAGATATTACAAAATTACAAACATGTATTGGGTTCTCATTCCATATGACACAAGTATTAACTGGACATGAGTATTTTAAGCAATACCTTAACCATTTTAATATTATTGACAATAACACTTGCTCATGTGATTGATAATACATATGTGCACAACTTTGAACATTTGCTTCAAGAAAGTCCCAGGTTTAGCACAAAGAGACTAGTAAACATAATGCATTGTGATAATCTTTGTACATGCCCATTCGATCTTTTGAGTTTGAGTGGGAAAATCTCTGCTATTAAATCGGTCGATAATTTTGTGAAGCATGTAATCGCTAATCTCAAGATATTTAATGGATTTTGAAATTACCACGAGTCTCTGACTTGCATCTAAATCATTTTGGAATAACCACGACTCTAAATCATGACTGATCAATCTTGGTGACTTTTATGTTATGCTCGTGTAACACGTCAGGGGAGTTTTTTTTTTTTCGAATTAACTACGCTGTTGAGGTCAACAACTTGTTAGGTAACAAGGTCATAACAACTTCATCGGACTACACGTGAAGGGAGTCAAAATCAAAATATCCTATATTCAATTTAGACCCTGAAAAGGCGCTTATAAAAGTCAATACTACCACCGGTTCAGAAATCAACCCAGTCATCGAGAAGAACCCACAAGAAACTCGATCTGGTTAATCTGTGTTACATATTTTCACAAAGCATAAATTGTGAAAACGTTTTTAGTGGATGCACAAAGAGGAGCGTTATTTCCGGACGTCACATAATGGTCCACCCTATAATCTAATACCTTTAAACGAGCAATTCTTGTATATTTTTATATTTGTATATATTCAGGATCTCGGAAACGGCGTCATCTATTGCCGTGAAACTTAGTATGTAGGTAGTTTCGGGGACGATAAATCGATCTAGCTAGATTTTATTCATGGAAAACTTTTTTTAAATGTTTTTTAAAGAACCGATCTAGGCTCGGTAGCCCAGGTACTAGCCTTTAGATATTAAAACCCGCTTGACATGGTTCTCGAAATCACTATCCGTCAAATCGGTAACCTTTTTTGGGATTTTGTTATAAAACCTAACACTATTATGTAAAAAACTAATTTTTGAACTTAATGAGCCTGAAGCATGGAATGGAGTGAGTAGTGAATTGTATCAAATTGTGATCAATCTTCTCTCCCCTCATATTGCCAATTTTATTAATATATAAAAAAATGTTTTAAGTGCTTGTCTGTCTATTTACCCTAGTTATTCTCCGAAACAGGTGGACTGATCTCGATGCGACTTCTACTGTTAGATACATGTAGATACGTTAGATATTATAAGAAGTTGGTGCAATAAATTAGACGTATAGAGAATCACGCTTCTCACATTCGTTTTTACATTGATTTAAAGCTTTTTTTTTAAATATTACGTGGATGATGTCGCGGGTAATAGTAACTAATATGTGAAAACTTATCATAAGCATATCATTTTAGTAACACAACAAAGCTGCAAACGTAATAAAAGTTGATAGAAATATATTAAATTAGCGTGTCCAGCGGACTTTGTCCCGCCTTGATAATAAAAAAAATCTTGACAAATTATATGCCTAAACCTTTCTCATAAATCGCTTGATCAACTGGTTATACCGTATGAAAATCCGTTTAGTACTTTTTGAGTTTATCGCGAACATACAGACAGACGTGGCTTTTGTAGGTGGTAGAGCCACGCTGAAGCTATTATTGGTTTCAGCATGAATGGGTCGGCTCGTCCGGGGTAGCCTCTCACAGAAAACCGACGTGAAGTAACAGTGCTTACATTGTTGCGTTTCGTTCCGTCAGTGAGAGCGCCGGAAACCTCTCTCCCTTCCCCTCTCCTCTGTTCTAACCCCTCTCCCTTTCTCCCCACTCCCTCAAACACAGGCTAGCAACGCACGTGCGACTCCTCTGGGGCTGCTTGTGTCTATGGACGGCGGTGATTGCTTAACAACAGGCGCTATATGATATAAAAAAAGAAAACTTTGTCTTATAATATGTAGTGATGCACTATAAATACTCTCTATCCCATAATACTTTATGGTCACTAACAATAAATCCAGTGCTATGTGACACATTTCTCTCATAAATTCTCCGTAGCCAATCACAGTTCACATATTGTTGAAAACTTTTAGACGGGAATCACAAAAACCCCATTAAAATTTAACCGTGCGATAAATAAACGTTCCGTTACTCAGTTTCCCGCTAACCACGCAATGTCCTATTTAACCCGGCCGGTTAAAAATATCCGCCGACATTCCCGCGAGACGGTGCCGCTTCTGCCAAACGTTTAACCCTGGTTAACTTCTGCGCCCCTGGTATAAAATCGATATTGATTTTAATAAATTTATTGTTGGGACCATAGGGGTCTCCAATTATTTTTGAGACCATAGAGGGTCATCTCCATCTATTTTTGTAACAACAAAAGTCATCTACAAAAATGTATTAAGGTCATCTGTAATTATTGTTGAGACCACAGTTGTCATCTTCGGCAGCATCTCAAGCCTAGGATCAATCCCCGGAGTGGAGCCCTCGAACATGTTGCATACTCGCACGGCAGTACATACTCCTCGGCTCGGTGACCGACTTCTTTCCCTTTTTTTTAGTTAGTCAGCCTTACCCAAAATTATCAGACTTAAAATATATGTAATTTTTTGTGTGATACATATGAAGATATATGTGCCTTACTAATGTATAAATTTGTGGTAAACTTAGCTCACATTGCTAGTTTAGTTCAATTCACGTTATTGTATTCAAAGCCACGGCTCAAATCCTGGTTCGGTTCGGTTCGTAGTCCGGTGAAGCTGTTAAGACCTTGCTAGATCAATAGCGTAATTCGAAAGAAAAAATGATATGGCCATCTTGGCACCCTTCAGCTTGTTGCTATTGAGCCAAGTGCCCTAAGCACTCGACCTAAAAGCCCGATGAGGTTGTGGAGGCCTTAGCGCTTGACCTAAAAGCCCGATGAAGCTGTAAAGGTCCTAAACGCTTAACTTAATTGCCCGATGAAGCTGTGAAGGCCCTAAGCGCTCGACTTAGTAGACCGATGAAGCGGTGAAGGCCCTAATAGCTCGACCTAAAAGCCCGATGAAACTGAGAAGGCACGCTAGGCCAACAGCAGGACGAAAAAAATGCCTGAATAGAGTTCTATGCTTAATATTGGAGTTAACACGGACTGAGTAACTGAGTACTGAGTAATCGCACTACAGCATTACAAACTAAGTACTACAGTACTGTACTATAATTTTATGATAATAAATCTGTTTGATA
>JACEII010000121.1:432927-478182 GCA_014332785.1 Antheraea mylitta | reverse complement strand
ACTGTACTATAATTTTGTGATAATAAATCTGTTTAATATTTACCGACGTAAGTACAGAAGAAACTACTTCTGATGGAAATGGTATTGGATGAGCATTATATGTCACAGAAATAAGAAATTCAAGCCTTGCGATACAGTAGTAGTAAGCCTTATTACTGAGCCAAAAGGTCACGGATTCATTCTCTACATATGACTTTGTATATTCAGCAATATAATTAGTTTGATGTCCTGATTGTTGAATATTTGTATATAGAGGTACTACTTTTTGAATTGTGTCTTTTTAGAACTAACTATATTTATCCCATAATATGTTTTTTTTTAATTCATCTATATAATAGAGATTATGTCGGTAGGTACAATAAAATTCGCTATAAAACTGAACCAATTTCTCGTAAAGCCATCGAGCATTGTGTTATCGCCCTACATGAAAATTGTTACATTTCAGTTGATTCTCACTCTATATTCACGCTTAGGTAATCAAAGGTAGGGAGATAAGTGTACCGTTTCCTTCGTTAATAAATAATTTGTAGATATAATTACCCCCTTAACAAAACTCACGCTGTAGCACAGATATAATTGCAGGGGCACTGTCCAAAATTATGAAGGTTTAAGCTCCATACAAACGAATGTAATCTCATAAAGCACAAGTCAACAAACTGTTGGCAGTATAAGATTAAAAAATCCCTGATTTATTTCAAAACTTTGAAAAATAACAAATTACGTACTGTAAATTTATAAAATTTATGTATAATGTATTTCTTAGTTATTTTTTCATGTGTACGAATTTTCTTTACTAAACCATGAAATTAATAATTTACGAAGTCGTAAAATTAAAAAAAATAAATAAAAGATAGATCCGCCATTTTGAGAAACGAGTCTCAAAAAACAGCCGAGGTGTTAACAATGATATCTCTGGTGTTTTAATACTTTCCGAAACGTCTGAATTTTGACGAGACAAATGTAGTCACTTTTTGGTATATATTTTCAAATAGCTGTGCCCGCGACTCCGTCAGCGAGGAACCTAATTTAAAAAAACAGTCACTAATAAGATCATCTGAATATTGAAGCCATTAACTTATTTATCTACTTGCCTCTCGTACGTCATTAAAATTAAAATATTTTTTTATAGAGTGAACCGATTTGATTGAAACTAAGACTAAATGTTAGTCGAGAATATGCTTTATGATTTTATTAGTAAGGTTTTATCGTGAACGCAGTACTTTAGTAGTGGTGCGTGTTTAAACAAACAGACAGAGAGATATACATTTTTAAAAATGATTGAGATCTACTTTTATTTCTTACTCCAAGCCCGTTGTAACGATTTTTTTCGCAAAAATCTTAAAATTATTGACACGTTAGATTTACATTCTTATTATATATATATACTAGCGGGCTCGGCGGACTTTATCCCGCTTTGATAATAAAAAACTTTAACAAATTATATACCTAAACCTTCCATATGAATCACTGTATCTACTAGAGATAACTGCACGAGTCTGCAAAATCCGTTCAGTATTTTTTGAGTCCATCTCACAGACAGACAGACGTGGCAGAGACCTTTTGTTTTATACTACGTAATGATAATCTTATAAGATAATAGTATATTTAGAAAAATATATAATACTAGCCTCGGCCCGCGACTTCGTTCACGTGGAATAAATAGAGTAACACGCAGCAGTTCTCAAAAGGAAAAAACATCCCGTCTTTTGGAACATTGTTATATGTGCTCCGCTCCTATTGGTCTTAGCGTGATGATATATAGCCTATAATCATTCTCGATGAATGAGCTATATAGCACTGAAAGAATTATTCAAATCGGACCAGTAGTTCCTGAGATTACCCCCTACAACGTCACAACATCACAACGTCACAAACTCACAAACTTTACCTCTTTATAATATTAGTATAGTATTAACGATTTTTTTTTTAATTATATTAATGTTCATAGAGCGGACGGACGTCCGTATGTCACTTGGGGCCCCATTCAGAATTGGCGCTGCATTATTACGTTGCAATGTAGTACATGATTGAACGGGGAGTGCCTATTGTTAGATATTTTCTACGTGTTTGTATTAAAGTTTTTAATTATGCGAGTTATTTTTATTTTTGTCACAACAATAAAATCATTTGTTATTTTGTTTTATACATCATTAGTTTCGTGTTTGTCTACAACATCATCTGATGCTTAATTACAATATGATCTAAGTTGGTAAACACGCTACTCCTAGAGGGGTCTGGCTTTCAACTGCAGCTGCTTGTCGACAGATTTTCAACGTAACTACCTAGGTAGCCAACAAGATAGACTTAGAAAAAATCCTACTACCATGCTATGGTGTCATCACGATGTTTTCCTTCTGGAACACTGGTACACATATGCGTCTCAACAACTCATACACATATGAATGGTTAGCTAGGTTAGCTGAGATAGGTCGCGAGTTTGCATGTAACAGGCAACAGCCAAGCCGAGGTGTGCCGTGTACAATTGAGCTAGTTGCCCAAATAAATTCGGCTGAGTGCCTTAAGCGCTCGCCCTTGTAGTTCGGTGAAGCTGTTAAGACCTTGCTAGGTCAATAGCGTAGTCAGTTCGAGAAAAAAAAAACCTTCTCGAAGCTTCAATTCAATTACAAGCATTACAAGCATCCATGCATCGGTGCTGTTTCCGAACACGCTAACAACTAAGCTATCACGCTTCAAATTCTGTATATTATTGACTTTGCGGGGAGCAGTTGTATATAAAACTTAGATAGACTTCCTAAAGTACATACTTTCTTTTTTTTATGTCATAGGAGGGAAAGGAACAGGTAGTTCATTAAGTGATCACCACCGTCCATAGACACTAGTAACACCAGAGGAGTTGCAAGTGTGTTGCAAGCCTGTGTTGGTAGTGAAAGGGAAGGAGGAATAGGGTGGGAGAAAAGGGGAGCGGGAGAGCCCACCTTCGGCGCTCTCACTGACCAAAAGAATTGCAACATTGCAAACACTGTTACTTTACGTTGGTGTTTCTGTGGGTCGGGTGGTACTACCCCGTGCGAACCGACCCATTCATGCTGAAACCAGTAACAGCTTCAGCGTGGCTCTACATACTTTCTAATATTTGTAAACATAATGGAAGTGGAAAGTAGGAATTCGCGTACATTTACTATTTTAAATTGGTAACAGTATCGGCTGACTGTGAAGGAAGACATTGTGAGGAAACTTGAACCTGAGAAATGTTCTTGTAGTACTACTGTATGTGGGAAAAATATACAACTGTTGATTTCTCAGAGTTTGAAATCGTTAATACGTCGGTGGCCGGCGCGGTGATTATGCCCATATATTCCTTCTAGAACAGGCCTATAGCCACGCAGTGGGTTTCTTATAGGCAGATGATGATAGTGAAGAGACATAACCCCTTCTATTCTACCTGTACATCCTTATCCTAACTAATGTTATTAATCCAAGAGTGAGTTTGTTACGCTTTCACGTCTAAATTACTCAACAGACCATTGTAAAGTTTTGTATAGACAAAAAGTGTCGTAAGGTGCCTTCTATTCTGGCAAAAGTATTATTGCCGGAGAATATACTAAATTTAGAATAACGCGAGCGAAACCGTATGTATAAGTTAGTAATATTACAAATGCGAATATGATGGATTTTATTATGCTTTCACGACATAATTATTCAAGCAATCATCTTGACATTTTTCACACAAGTTACCAGGGTTACTAAAGAGGATATGGCGTACCATTCATAAGAAAAATTTACTATATTGAGGCGAGCAAAGCCACGGGTGTTAGCTGGTATATATATAAAAACTAATGTTGGTATATCTCAGTTGGTATGGACAAATTCCATTATCGTTTCACCGATTATTCTGAAAGCAGAAAGACCTCATTGTTTTTACATAGAGATTTGTATAGCACATTTCATTGTAAATTGCCACTAAGTGGCGTTATGCTGTAGTCTATTGTTATTAAATTTTATAAAATAATATAACGCGGTCCGTTCTATATGAAAATTAGTAGAACAAAAACTGAACGTTTGTTTTGCGACTTCGGTGATCCATCCAGTTTTTATACTGCCTTAAATGGTTGTGACCTAGTCAACCTGCTCCAATTTCCAGTATCTTGGTTCTTAGGTTGCATAGACAAGGACGTGAGGAATAGGATAAATGCATCGTGCATGAGATAGTGAAATGTGGAGTAGCTTATGACCCACGAATGCCCTTGAAAGTCAAGGAGCAGTGTAAAATTATTATATGAAGTCATGATGTATGCATCTGAGTGCTGGGCGACGAAAGAAACGTATGAGAGAAAACTATATCTGGCAGAGATGCGAATGTTAAGGTGGATGTGTGCTGTAACTAGAATGGATAAGATCAAGAATGAGTATATCAGAGGAAGTTTGAAAATAACACCGGTGACAGAGAAGTTGAGGAGTAATAAGTTAGCATGGTATGGACATGTCATGAGGAGAGATGAAAACCATGTAACAAGAAAGGTTTAAGTATGATGGTGGATATATACAGAAGTAAAGAAGACCGAATAAAGAATAGATTGTGTGAAAATTGATATGTGTGTAAAAGGTGTGAATACTGAGATGACATCTGACAGGAGACAATGGAAAAAGAAAACATGTTGTGTCGACCCTACTTATGGGTACTATAAGGTACTACTATAAGGGTAAGATGATGAAGATAACATTAATCTGACGTAAATTCGCGCGCGGTTCTACTCTGTTACATTAAACATTTCAATGTTATACAATGTATCTAGAAACTTCGACAAAAAAAAAACAAACTTCCACGGAAAATCATTTTCAACTTTGACGCGAAAGTGTCGACCGAAAAAAAAAATCTAGCCCTAGATAAACCCGCACGAGTGTGTTTACTCCAGAATACACGCACACGTTCGCAAGTCGGTATGTTTGTGAATGCATACAAATGCATTGCGAGTTTCGGCCCACGCACTCAAACGTGCGTAGACGAGTCCGTCTGTGTGGGTAAGTAGGTCACAGAGATAGGCGGGACACGTGTTAGAGGGCTCGGCATTTATTAGTGTACCTCCTAGTTTGATACAATTTCAGGAGTATTATAATTGTATTGTCAAAACTATTTAGTGCCCGAGTCTTCCCACCGATGACTTTTTCTATTAAGTTCTAATTATGAATCTGGCATTACTATTGAAACTATACAACCCTTTTCCTTTTTTACCCTTTACATACATTTGACTAGTGAGACTCATTATCCATATGAATAACCAAAGTTTCAGACTGTTTAAACTAATTAAAATTTGGTGTATGTCTGTTTATCTCATTCAAGATTGTTTTCATGTAATTTTCTTCTGAATATAACTATATTTTGGTTATATTTATAAAATAAGTGTATTCAACATGATATTTAAGTAACATTTAATACTTTGAATATTTACAAAATGTTTAAAAAAATTAGGACGCGAGGCGTTTTAAATGTAAGATTCATAAGAATGTACCCATACATGTACATACATACATAAATAATCAATTTTAATTTTATTCTTATCAATTATTGTAAGTTAGTAATAAGTCTAGTTAAGTTCCCTGTTTTTTCTAACTTATAGTTCAGTTTTTTTTTCTAATTGTCACTTTTAATTTCACTTTTTTATTTTAATTACATAATATTAACTAGTCATATATGTAAACTGTTAATATGTTCAAATTAGATAAGGTCTCTTTCTCTTGTTATAGGATTCTCTTCTCGATGATATTTTTTTTTACAATTTTTAAGTTGTCTCTGTCCAATTTTATCTTTACAGCTTAGGCACTAGGCAAAAGTGTATTATCTAACATAAAAATTAGTGTAAAACATTCTCTATAGTTAAAGAGAATATCTTATCAAAATCTATACAACCATTTCAGAGATAATCTTGTATAAATAATAGATTTTTTTTTACACACGACATAGTGACTGCACTATGCCTGATGTTAAGCATAGTACCATCCAAAAACATCGGCAACCACCGAGAGACAGATTATCCATCGCCGGTCGCCGCTGTCATGCCGGCCATAATGACGAAAGTCACCCGGTACTGGATATGCACAGGCTGATCACGTAACGCGACGCGCAGAAGCGAGTCACTATGACGGGCTTTTTCGCCATGTACACGGTGGTTGCGACCCAGTCGGGCTGTAAAACCCAACCACCCCGTTTTCGCTATTGCCTCGTTCGTTATTCAGCAGGGTGCACCACGTGCAGGTGGCTTGGGTGTCTCAAGTCTTAAGATGTTACTCGACACCCCATATACCCCCCAATACTTAAATGGAAATAATATGCCTATTATTATTGCCTATTTTATGTGACACAAGAGAAAAATGAATGATTTTTAGTTTATGCTATCATTATATTACAGAAGTGGTATTATTCGTAACAAATCTCGAACAAAATTACAGTCCTTGATGGTGGAAGATCAATCCTGAGCTTTAAGTTGAAACAATCCCACTATGATGTATTGTAAAGAACTTTTTTTCTTTTTTTCTCGAACTGACTACGCTATTGACCTAGCAAGATCTTAACAGCTTCACCGGACTACAATTGCAAAAAAGTCCTTCAAACTGGTTACTTAATAATACAAAAAATGTGTTAGAGCTATAATGTCGCAATTACCAATTATACTTCTACCACTAACCAACTTAGTCGTTTAATATAAATATACCGCTTTCATAGTATTCTTCTATCCTCTTTCTTAGATGGTACAATGTACTTTTATTAACAGGGTTAGATAAAGTTGTTAATTGTAAATCACTGTGATATCGATAATCACGCATGGGTTCTTATCATCGGGGTATTTATCCGATATTCTTCGATTTTACGATTTATTCGGAAAATTATATGACGCACAACAGTAGTAAATACTAAGCATTTATGGACTGCCTGCTGTCTGTACGTTTGTCGCAACACACCAAAAGGTAATTGGCTATAGATTTGAAACTTGATACCGTCAGTTAACGGATATAGAAAAATGTATTTCTATCATAATATGATTTTATATATTTTACTTTCCTAAAAACGAGGCTGAAATTATAATTCGAATCTACACCGATTATCATTGGGCCATGTAGGACATTGTAATGTAAAAGTTAATATAGCTAAAATATTAAGCATTGACTAACCATTACTAGAATGATGAAGTGAAATTTGTTTGTGGTAAAAGACAGAACTACTCTTCTGTGCTGACAATTCATTCTTGATAGAAAAGTTACGGTCATCTGGAATTAAACTGAAGTTAAGCAACATCAGGCGTGAGCAGTACTTTCATGGGTGATCATCTAGGAATGCCGTGTGACGCTGCTTTTGTTGTATTTTTTTTTTAATTTAAATGTTTCCTTCTGATACAAAAGTTTCACTTCTATCTTGTGTATATGCGATACACCCTTTTTTATTACCGTTTTAAGGGGATGTATGGAGAGGAGGTCACTTCCAAATGACACTATAGTTTACTTAACGATTTTGTATTATATATAATGAACAATGTGTGCTGTATTCTATGGGGCCCTTCGCGCACAGTAATAAATGCCCTGCGCGGGCGCATCGCGGATGATAGCAGGGAATGGAGAGCGTTCACCCGCCTCGTCCCGCGCCCGCAGTCCTCGCCCCTCCCGCTCCCCGTTCGGGAAAATAGAAGTTTTCTTTACAATCATCTGACTTCAAATAAAATAATATAGTCTGCCTTCAACCACATGGATTCTTCTGAATTATCAAACACTGGTCAACATTTTTTTTATAAAAACTTTATTTAACAGGTGTAATTTTTTTATTTGATCCACAATGTAGACGTCACACAAACAATTAATTGCCTTACGTTAGCTAACATACACTAAATATAAATCTGGGTGCGAGTCCTAAAACAGTGAACACAGCTTACTTAAATATGTCAAAAAATTAATTAAGGCAATTTTTTTTATTTTTTTATCGAAGCACGACAAAGTGACTGCACTATGCCTGATGGTAAGCATAGTACAATTCAAGAACAGTGGCGACCACCACGATACAGATTATCCATCGTCGGTCTCCGCTGTCATGCCGGCCATAATGACGAAAGTCACCCGGTACTGGATATGCACAGGCTGATCCCGAAACGCGACGCGCAAAAGCGAGTCACTATAACGGGCTTTTTCGCTATGTACATGGTGGTTTCGACCCAGTCGGGATGTATAACCCTACCACCCCGCTATCGCCATTGCCTCGTTCGTTATTCAGCAGGGTGCACCACGTGCAGGTGAAGTTGGCTTGGGTGTCTGAAGTCTTAAGATGTTACTCGACACCCCTTACACCCCAAGAATTCCGAAAACATACGATAAAGATCAGAATGTTGGCCAACAGTAGTTCTGTAGTGAGGTGTCATCAAAGTTATTATTTATCATACGTCTCCCAGGACTTGTCACTAAAAGCTTAACTTGTTGAAGTAAGTCATCGCAGTCAACCAAGTCACGAATAGATTTATATAGAAACATTATATCTGCTATTTTACGTCTATCACATAGGGTTTTCATTTTATAGTTTAAAGCCTAGCTTCAATTATTGACAAAGAAAAATAAAAAAATCCCTTTTCTATATGTAGAGTATTCTTGATTTTCAAATGAGCATAGGTATGAAACTAACACCTATTTTTGCTTTTTTAATTTTTGACATAAAAACTTCATATTTGATTGTGTTTTCTTTACTCTGTAGACTCTCGATCCTCATTTTTTTTCTGCTTTCGTTTATCTTATTAAACATATTAAAAATCGTTTTAAATGTGAGCAACTATTATTATTTTACTTAACTATTATACTTTGGATTTCTAATTGTGATTATTGCCTTTAGAGCGGCTTTATTATCATCTTTTATAGCCATTTTAAAATTGTAATCCACAATATCCTGCGTCGGAGCATTCACGGCCCAATGGATTAACCAACTAATTGCGTCGTCAGACACGTCGGTATAGTCGACATAAGTGTTGGTGTGTCTGGATATTGCTACTATAGCTTGTGAAACCCTATCGTGGAAATGCATCCTTCTGCCCTTTGTATAGTCACCACGGATTTGAAGGTCAATCCTTGAAATTCGTAAACTGTCAGAACGCACGATCCTTTTCCCTTTTCCTTTAGTAGTTCTTGTTTATTAAGGCCTTTTTCTCTTCTTGTGTGTGTACTAGGAAGAGAATATAGGGAGGGTGTTAGGCAATGTACTCGTTTCTATAGATCTTGATGGTCAGAGAGCTCAGTATCGGTTTTGGTGAGCATATATCGTCGTACACTTGACTCAATGCGTAGGCTACATCTATTGGGCGACTATATGTGCAGATGAGTTGCTGACCAACACCAGCTATGGCCGTCGGTCTGCGGTAAGCCATATTTTAATGTATGAAAAATGTATACGTTACTCTCACAATGAAGATCAACCTAACGATACCTCATTTTTTAAAATCCATAAAACCGTTTTGGCTTACATTACTTGAATTATACTACGACTTTTATAAGCACTCCACATTCATGTGTTATTACTAGATCAATAGGGTAGTCAGATCGAAAAAAAATGAGGTATGCATTATGGTGCGTATATTTTTTTTTACAAATAAAACTAGCTTCTGCCTGTGATCTCGTCCACGTGGAATAGTTACTTTGGGCTAATGCTTAAAAAGCAGCTAAAGCTCTCAAAAGGAAAAATACGATTTTGAAAAATTCTGCATTGGTAATCCGCTCTTATGGGTCTTAGAGTGATGGTAATATAACCTATAGCCTCCCTCGATATATGAGCTACCTAACACTGGACGAATTTTTCAAAAAAACCAGTCTTGAGATTAGCGCTTTCATACAAACAAAGCTTCCGGCTTTATCTATGCTAATATTAATATTATAATATAACTAACATTATAAAGGTAAAGTCTGTGCGGTTGTAGGGGATAATCTGGATCTTCTAAACCGAATTTCAGAATTCTTTTACCAAAATACATAGCCATGTTATTTGTGAGTGTCATAGACTATATATTAACAGGAAAAATGCAAACACTTTTTGTTGTAGACGGATTTATAAAGTGAGTCTGAGAAAAAACGGTCAAACGAAAACAAAACGTTTCGTACGAACGCTGCCGTGACGTTGAGAAATATATGATTGAGTTGTAGAGAAAATTTGAAGAGCTTGATAATGTCTACAAAAGTCACCGACAGCATGTCTAACTTCAACGTTTGTGTTTCTTACAAGGGCGGGACAACGCGATGCCCGGTAGTATTATTATATACAATAGCTATATTATTAAGGTAATAAAGACGCAGAGTCGCGGGTATCAGCTAGTTTAAAAATATAGGTAAAATAGTCTAGTGATCTGCCCCGACTCCGCACGGGTGCAATGTACACTAATGTAGCGTTCGAGTGTCCCATTTAGACACGTGTACCATTCGATCCGTTTTTAACGCTTTGACAATAACAATTCATTAGAGTCCAAAAAATTTCGTAAGCCCTTGCCACACGACTTTTTATGTCGCCTGTAATTTGTTTCTAATATGTTTTATGTATATCCAATGAAATTATGTATTCTGTATTTAAAAGCTGGATTTCTTAAAATACAGGCATGATCCAAATTACTAGAAATTATTATAAACTGGTCATCCCATGTTTCAGACTCAGTAAGGCCAGTAGCAATTTTTTAGGTAATAGGTTTTACAACAAAGTTCCAAAGCATATAACCGATTTGCCCGATTGTAAGTTTAAGGGTGATATCAAACGGGTTAAGGTTTTTTTTATTATTGTTATTTTATTCTGCAGACTCTTGGTCCGCACCTTTTTTTGCTTACACGTAGTATTTTGTATACGTAAAAATCGTATCTGTGAGCGTATTTTTTATTAGTAATTTATTAAATATTAACTGTTTAATTATTATTAACTATTTTTGGTTTAATGACGTTATTGTTTTTATAGCGCTTGTATTTCAATTCTTTATTGCCATTTTTAGGTTGTAATCCGCAATATCCCGTGTCGGAGGATTCGACGAATGAATCTACTTATCGCGTCGTCAGTCACGTCGGTATAGTAGACACAGGTGTCGGTGTGCCTAGATATTGCCACTATAACATGTGAAACGCTATCATGGATTTGTACCCTTCTGCTCTTTTTTTGCAGGATCACCACCGATTTGAAGGTCAGTTCCTGGTACTTGTCCTTGGTACCAAGGTTGGATCAATATGTGAATGATTGTGTTGTTTGGAATTGACTCCTCTCTTTCAAAACCGATTGTAATGTTAATGTATTCTAGATACCTGTATGGTAAAATGATAAGCCTGATCAAGTTTCTTCCCGGTTCTTCTCGTTGACTGGGTTCTTTGTTCCAACCGGCGGCAGTAGCTTTTATGTTCGTAAGCGCCTTTTTAGGACCTAAACTGAATAAAGTATTTTTGATTTTGTAAATGGTCATTTTAATTTACAGAAAATGCTTAAATTGCTAAAATAATTTATTATAAGGATTAAGGGGTGTGTATAAGGGGTGTAAGGGGTGTCGCGTAACATCTTAAGACTTGAGACCTCCAAGCCAACCTCACCTGCAGTGGTGCCCACTGCTGAATAACGAATGAGGCAATGGCGAAAGCGGGGTTGTAGGGTTTTACAGTCCGACTGAGTCGCAACCACCATCTATATGGCGAAAAAGCCCTTCATAGTGACTTGCTTCTGCGTGTCGCGTTTCGGGATCAGCCTGTGCATATCCAGTATCGGGTGACTTTCGTCATTATGGCCGGCATGACAGCGGCGACCGGCGATGGATAATCTGTCTCACAGTGGTTGCTGATGTTTTTGGATTGTACTATGCTTAACATCAGGCGTAGTGCAGTCACTATGTCGTGCTTCAAGAAAAAAAAATCTACAATAGTTAAATAACTTCACTAATAAACAATTAGTTTTAAAAAAATTGCCAAATGTCACTTGGAAACTGCTGTACCAATTTGCCTTTTTTTTTTGCTCCGTTTGTAATCGTCAGGACAAAGTTAGTACGAACGTAGAAAATTATATATGGGGTACAACACATCAGGATATTGATGGATTGACAGATTGGCGTTCCGTTGTCAGTTGTCATGTTATTTCACCATTTTATGATCGTTCTCTAAAAAGAAAGATATAGGCTAATTTAATAGTCAAATATAAAAGCTTCAAAACTTTGGTTATTCTTAGGAGATACACAATATACATGGCACGCCAAACTGATTTTTTTTTTTAAATGACTACGCTATTGACCCAGCAAGGTCTTAACAGCTTCACCGGACTACTAAGGCGAGCGCTTAAGACACTCAGCCGATTTTATTTTGGCAACCAGCTCAAGGGTGTACTGCACACCTCGGCTTGGCTGTTGCCTGTTGCATGCAAAATCGCGACCTATCTTAGCTAACCTAGCTAACTTTTCATATATGTATGAGTTGTTGAAACGTATATTGGTACACAAGCATACACGCCTCAACAACTCCTAAACTGATATAAACTGACTATTTAATGGTTGCGATATAGAATTAGACAAAGTCGCTTTCCTCCAAGAATAAAGCCGTATAATCGAAAGATTACATATTAGTTTAAAAAATGGTATTATATTCATTTATATTATTTACCCAGAAAAAATTAAGAAACTTTATTCATCGCAACTTAAGTTGATTTTGCTTTAACTCTTGTTCACTCTACAAATTATGTCTAATCCACATTTGTGAGAATATAATTATTAACCGCGAAATAAAAGAAATAAAAAAATTGCGCATAAGTATCTTTTGTGTCTTTATTTAAAAAACAATATGAAATGCCTTAATTGTTGTATAAGTATTTCAACAAGAAACAAGATATCTGACGATAAAGAACCTATTTGTTTTTTGTATAGGTACTTCTAACAAAAACTGTGGGAATAGATTAATAAATTATATATTAAGTGACTACAGTCTATATCATATATAATTATAGTAATATGCATAAGATAGGAGTTGTTCACTTTTATTAAAAAAATCCAGTAATCAATTGCGGGATGCAAAAAAATAAATAAAAAGAATTATTACATAAAATTGTGTTGTTTTTTTTATTATATCCTTTTTTTGTTGTGTTGACTATATTTTTTGTGCATAATAACTCCATCGATGTACCAGGCGGACAGAAAACGAAGGTGGTATAATGGAAAGCTGCGTGAAGGCCGCCGGGTACCGCGTAACGCCGAATTTCACTGGGGCCAACGCCCTCTAACTTCTTGGCTCCTAGTGACGTAGAGCGTTGCAATCGTGGGTGTTTTTTTTATTTAATGTGTAAGTTTTTTTATTCGTGTAGTTTTTTTAACTTTTCAAAGTCATAATATTTTTCAAAATTCAATTCAGAACGCTTAGAAGGTCAAAATCCTATCACTCGATTTTAAAAGAAAACATTTTGATGTGTAATATTTTTTAAAGTAAATCTAAATGTAGTAGTAGAATTTCCATATACACAACGACTTTATTAAAATTTGGTGAAAATAAGTCATAAATGAATTTATATGTAAAAAAAGTTTTTTTTAATAGTGATTAGCAATTAGAAGTAGCAGAGTTTTATTATCATTTTATCTTAGTTTTGGGAACCAATCTTCCTGATTATTACTACTATTGTTGAGTAGATTATAATGCTATACATTTCTAGCAATAATTTCAATGTTTCTCACAATACGGTGGCTCCCTTATTACAAATTTCCAGAGAGTTTTTACGACATCTCAGAATTCATGCTCCGTGGTATTATTTCCCATCCACTCGCGCACAATAACTAAACTATATTACGTGGAATACCACCAATATCACAAAATATAAACTAAAATAGCTCAATATTTATTTATTTCTCCAGAATCTTGTTCCGCACCTTTTTCCTGCTTTCGGTTATTTAATTAATCGTATAAAATATCAATTAAATGTAATTACTATTATTATTTTAATTAACTAGTATACTTTAGATTTTTAATTGAGATTATTCCCTTTATAACTCTAGCATACACACAACATGACTTAATAACACAAGATTATGAATCTATACATATAATAAAAATGTAAATCTAACCTACATGTACTTTTTACATTTTTGTAAAAAAAAAACAAATTGTTGCAGAAGTAGAAGTCTTGGAATATGTAGTAAGATACATTTCAATTAGTTTTAAATACTGTGTTCAGTATAAAACTTCACTAAGAAAATCATAAGCCATATTCTTGTGTCACGTTTACTCTAAGTTTCAATAAATTCAGATGATTTTATTCGCCACTGTTTTTACATTACGTTCCATGTGCACAGAGTCGCGGGCACAGCTAGTTAAATATACAATTCTGTACATTACAGACTCACATCCCACCAAAAATTATGGCAAACCCTTTTCTAATATCCTCTTAGCAAACATAATGTTAAAAATTTGCTATCGAGGGTCTGAGGTACATAAGAGTAATTATTTTTCTAGGATTAGCTTATCTTGACTATGTGGTGGAGGTGCATTATGACGATGCGTAGAGGGGTGTAACACCTACTCCCACTTGAGGGGTCCACCATCTTGACACCTGAGGCCGTAGTCGCGGTCCCTTAGGAGGGGACAACACCTATCAAAGGAGCAGACGTAGTGCCGATTAGGCAGTCCTCGCTCCCTCTGCCCAAATTGTGTAAGAAGGCACCATGGGGTTTTAGTTCTTGTGGCTCGGACGTATCCATTGTCAGCTGTCCGACGGAATGGATATCTGTTAGGGATTTCCCCATGAAAGGAAAGGCTTAACGTACTTACATCTATACTGAAACCTATTAAGGGGTGTAAGGGGTGTCGAATAACATCTTAAGACTTGAGACACCCAAGCCAACCTCACCTGCACGTGGTGCACCCTGCTGATCAACGAACGAGGCAATGGCGAGAGCGGGGTGGTAGGGCTTTACAGCCCGACTGGGTCGCAACCACCATGCATATGGCGAAAAAGCCCGTCATAGTGACTCGCTTCTGCGCGTCGCGTTTCGGGATCAGCCTGTGCATATCCAGTACCGGGCGACTTTCGTCATTATGGCCGGCATGACAGCGGCGACCGGCGATTGATAATCTGTCTCTCGGTGGTTGCCGATGTTTTTGGAATGTACTATGCTTAACATCAGGCTTAGTGCAGTCACTTTGTCGTGCTTCAATAAAAAAAAAAAAAAAATTAAGGTCAAGAAGAACATAAATATATTATGAAAACGTTAAATTCAGTGCCGGCTAGTGCGTGCAGTTTTAATAAATGTATTACACAATATCTCTCACCCACTGACACACAACACTGTATCACTTACAACGTTTTATCATTGATCTCGAGCTATGGTTACGTAAATATCTTAATTTTGTTACTTATGTAACTCTCTCACTTGTGTGCCGATTTAGTTTTTGGAAAAGTATGTCGTTCGTTTTATGTTCAAAGAATGTGTTCGACGTTTCGGTCTCAAAAGATTGCTATAGAGTGGATCAATATGTGAACGATGATGATGTCCGGAATTGACTCCTCTCTATGCATCCACTAGAACGATAATAACGTGTAATGTATCTATACTAATATTATAAAGAGGTAAAGTCTGTGAGTTTGTGACGTTGTAGGGGGCATATATAATCACGCTGAGACTAATAGGAGCTGAGCACCGATGAAGAAAGATAAAGCAGATTACGGTTGTTACCGGTTCTTATCTATGGTATTTTTGGTAGTTTTAACGTTCTTTTCATTTACTGAAATCTTTTTAAGACTTCAAATAGTTGACCACACCAATTACATGTACTGTACAATTTGTACAGACAGTATGTTTTTCTTCTATATCATAGGAGGCAAACAAACAGACGGGTCACCTGATGTTAAGTGATCACCGCCGTCCATAGACACTTGCAACACCAGTCGAGTCGCGAGTGCGTTGCCAGCCTTTGTTTGGGGGAAAGGATAAGGGGAAGAAGAGTAGGGAGGGGCGAGGGGAGAAAACGTGGGCCTCTGACGCTCTCACTGACCGAACGAAACGCAACAATGCAAGCACTGTTACTTCACGTCGGTTTTCTCTGAGAGGGTGGTACTACCCCGGACGAGCTGACTCATTCATGCTAAAACCAGTAATAACTTCAGCGTGGCTCTACAACCTACAAATGCCCACAACAAATAATTGTCTTCTGTGTCTTTAAGGTATAAAACACAAATATATATTTTTCGAGTTGTATAGAAAAAGTAATTAAATTGCTTTAAAAGAAAACAATTTCGATATGTCGATAATTCAGATTTGGAGTATTGAAGGAAAAGGAACAAGTTGGTATTCCTTTTAAGTCGTAATGGTTATCGACTTAACGAGGTTCGACTCATCAAGATTATATTGTATATAAAGTAAATTAAAATGATTCTTAGTGAGACAATGTGCTAAGGGCCAAGTTTTCTAAACGACAGTGGACTGAAAAGTGGCATACCAATAAAAACGAGTGTAAAGTGGTAGTGGGAAAGAGTAGTCAGAGGGAGGCAACAACGACCCCGACAACCTACATTCCTCCCCTCCTTTGAATGCTCAAGATGAGTAAATAAAACAGATGCGACAATTCTCAGAGTTTTATATCAATAAACAGTAAAATGCCGCTTTTTTATATTCTAGGAGGCAAAGGAACAGGCAGGTCCCCTGATAGTAAGTGATCACAGCCGTCCATAGACACCAGTAACACTAGAGGGTCGCAGTGCGTGGTTGTGTTAGAGGGGAGGGGGACTGGGAAGGTGAGAGAGACTTCACTTTCCGAACGAAATCCAATAACGCAAGCACTGTTAGTTTACTTAGGTTTTCTGTGTGTCGGGTGATACTACCCCAAACGAAAAGACCCATTCTCGCTGAAACTAGTAAATTAGCGTGGCTCTACCTTCAATTTAATTCCATTAGGTCACAAAACTTATGAAGTCTTGATGCCTTAGATGATAGCGTGTTCAGACACAGCGTCGATGGACATAGGGTCTAATCCTTGTAACTGAGTCAGAGCATTTGGTAAAGGGAAACATAATGAAACTATAATATGATGATAGGGTTTTTTTCAAAGCCTACTCGACTTGTTACCGCTGCTGAGTTAAAAGTCTGTCGTGAAGCACCTGTTAGTGTGTTGTGACAGTCGCACTTGCGAACTAGGCCTCTAGTTTTAGTGTGTTGACTATCTAAGATCGTCGATTTTTAACATAAGATGATTTGATGATGATTCATCAAATACTACAATCTATAAATAATTACTGAAAAAATTAAGTGTGAGTTCACACTTGATATAAGTGAAACTTAGAATTCTGATCAGTGGCAGATTTGCCCTAAGGCCCAGGAGCCCCGGGCCTAGGCCCGCCAGATAATAGGGGCGGCCAATCGTGTCAAAAATTCACTGACACATGGGTGGCTGGTACTTACCATATGGCCTGAGGTTTATGGCGGCCAAGACTAGAAATCCTCCATTGATTCTGGTTAATTTTTAAATTAATGAGATGAATATACTATGGATGTGGTAAACATTTGTTTTCGGTATTATTTTGTAATACTTTAATATACATTAACAATGTAAATACACATCACTGAATATTTTTTAAAAGTGTGCGATAGTTACTCCGATCCAATAGAAGATAATGTGCTATAGATTTCATCGTTCATCTCTCTCAGTCTTTAAATATATTTCGAGTTCATTAAGAATATAATATCTCATTCTCGTACAGTCTAAACCTATATATAGCTATCCCCTTTTCGTTACACAATTTCGTCTCTTAAAAATCAATTCACACCGTCTCAAAAATGGTATAACCTAAAAATTCCAAGTAAAACAGATCGTATAGCCACCCTATTACCAGTCCAGATTATCCCAAGAAAATAATCGTGAATTATGAAACAATTTTCACAATGAGTTTTTCATGCTATATCAGCATTTCTTTTGGCACGTCGTAATTTCTAAAGATTAATTCGAGTTGCATTATACAGATAATGCACGAATGTATGCCCTCAGGTTTATCACTGCGCAATACATGTGTACGTGGTTTTTATTTAATACGTTATTTTATTATAAAAATTACCTTTATCGTCGTAATTATATTCAGTCGAAGAATTTTAAGTCATGGTCTTAAGTTGACGTCAAGTGACTGCCATGTTATCATATGACATATTTGGCTTATTAACTTAATTTGCTACTTTTTCTTTATAAGACACGAATTCATCATGTATATATTTTCGCCACCCTTCTCCTGTCCTCGCTTATTTCCATAGCTTAATGGTATTTTAAGGAGAGGCAGTATAGAACCTCGCGAAACACTAAAGATTAGGTTTCAAAAATTAATTATCTCAGCTCTGCTCTCCCAATAGATTATTGTTAATTTAATATATATATACGTAAATAGTTAGAAAACCTAGATTTAGTAAAACACCGCCATAATTTAAATACTAAAATTAATCACCTATATTTAATACTCAGTATGAGTAGTAACAGTTTTTAGGTAATAATGTTAGATTTTAAAGTAATGCCCTAAAACATATTATTAATTTAATTGACAGTAATTGCAATAGCCAAATCAAGCGAGTTTTGCTTTTAAATAGTGTATCAATATGCCGTCGATGGTAATCTATATATTAATACGTGAAGCAAAAAAATTGTACTCCTTTTTAACCTATTTGCCGTGAACGGGTGAACTTGAAATTTGGCATAGTTAAAGTTTATATGGCGGAGAAGTGCAGAAAACTGTTTATTTTATAAAAAATGCATTAGAAATACATAAAATTAATTAAAATATGCACTACTCACACTACTGCTTGAATTTTACACAACATATACACACATGTAAATAGGAGGAGGTTGCTATGCTCGACTGTATGTATTTTTAACTCTTACGTTCCAATAACAATTTTTCATCCTAAATTCAACAATGATATTATAAAATATAACTATTATTGCAATGTTTATTATTGTTATGGTGCACACTTCAAATAATGAATTATAAAAAACTGAGCCAAATAATACTTTGTATAATCAAAATAAGAATTTTGTTCATAAAAGTAATCTATGACTTAGACCTCCGCAGTTACAATGTTGCAATTCAACCTCATGTAGCAACAAAAAGAACTTATTTTCAAAAGCTACTGGTAGTATTAAGAACATCTTGTCTTGGATTCACTATTTGAATGTATTGTGGGTCCATTGCTTTTCCAAACGATGATACTGGGCATATTACTATTTCTCATAATGAACAGACTACATTTAAATCAATATCACCCAGAAATGCACCCACCCATGGTGTCATGTAAAATTAATTGAAAATTGTGTCACGGGTTGCGATAAATTTCTTTATTTTCGTTAAGTTATATTTGCTCTTTTTTTATTATAGCATGGCAAAGTGACTGCACTATGCCTGATGGTAAGCACAGTACAATCCAAACATAATAGCGACCACCGATTGACACACTGTCCATCGCCGGTCGCCACTATCATGCCGGCCTGTAGTAAGCTGGATATGCACAGGCTGATCCCGAAACGCGACCCGTAGAACTATTACGAGCTTTTTCGCCATGTACATGGTGGTTGCGACCCAGTTGGGCTGTAAAACCCTACCACCCCGCTCTCGCCATTGCCTCGTTCGTTATTCAGCAGGGTGCACCACGTGCAGGTGAGATTGGCTTGGGTGTCTCAAGTCTTATGATGTTATTCGACACCCCTTACACCCTTATGCTATTGCTATTGCTTAAAATTTGCGAGCTTTACTACGTGATTTTTGTTTCGAATTTATAATTAATTTAAATCTTCATTTACACATAAATTTTTTAAAATGTTTATATATTTAAAGATCATAGCAAATAACTGAGTAGCCATCATGAAAACCTTTGATTATAGAAGTATACCCTTTGGAAAAAGATACCCTAATAAAGTTCAAACTTTAAAATATCAAATAACTATGGTCGAATGTCTACCACTGGACGCCCACTAGTATCTGATAATAACACCTTTTTCTATGCATCCAACAATTCCAACATTAACAACCATTCAAAAACAGTAGTCCGGTGAAGCTGTTAAGACCTTGCTGGGTCAATAGCGTAGACATTACGAAAAAAAAAAACCATTCAAAGTGATTCAACCTATTTTACGTTCGACCTCGTTATTCGTTTCACATATTACCTAATACAGTTAAAAATGTACTGAAATCTGACCAGACAATATACCATTGATTAAAAAAAAGAATCATATAAATCGATTCAAAGGTTTTGAATTAAAAGCATATTAACTAACAGATAGAACGTTGGTTTTTCAAAAGACATATCTGCAGATTAATCTATGACACGGCGTATACGCCGGCCTCATCTCGTCTCACTCTAAGCTCAGCTCGCTGACTTATGCAACCTTTCTCTCTTGCGCAACTCGTTGACCGACATTCGGCGATTTGCGCGCTATTATGCAAGTTCAATTGTTTTATTTTTTCAGTAACACCCCCCACGTCCAAGCAACGGAACTGAGAGGTGTCTTCATTTTTGACCGCAATATTTTTTTATTATCTTATTGTTAATTAATACAAATAATACGTAATGTTTGTCTTACAAATGGACATCAGAAAGAAAATATATGGAAGAAAAAATATATTGAAAACAATTTATTTATTCACAGACCTTATGAAATAAGTACTTTTTAATTTTTATGTGTATTTTTATTTATGTATTCAATTAATAGGATATGTAAAACATGACTTGTAATTCTTATTGAAAAAAAAAGAAAAAATTTCATTGCATACTTTGAAACTGTCTGGTATGCACAGTACAATCCAAAAACAATGGCGACCACCGAGCGATAGGCCATCCCTCGGCGGTCGCCGCTGTCATGCCGTCCTGCGTAAATGTCTCTTCACGTTACGCTTGAAGGACCCCATGTTATACGAAGGAGGGAGCACACTAGCCGGGAGATTATTCCACAGCTTCACGGTACGGCAAATCCAAGAAGTTGCGAACTTTTCAGTTCGTACCCAGATAGGATTTACCGTAAAACTATGGCTCCGAAGTCCAGCGCACGTGGTTCGGTTATGGAAAGGAGAGGAACGGATTAAATTAAATAGTTCTGCAGAACATTCGCCATGATACAGACACTGTTCTTTTATTCTTTCTACATTCTTATTCTGTTCTTTTATACGTTTCTAATGTATGTTTCTATCACACTGCTACCTCAGGGTTGAACGGCGCTTAATTACCATCGAAGTCTAAAAGGCATTGAAGTTTTTAAGGGTCGAGGAATCTTTTGTTGGCAAATAGACTATATAAAGTAACATACATCATAACATATTATAAAGTTAAGTCCCCTACCGCGTCTGTCTGTTCGCGATAAATTCAAAGATTACTAAACGGATTTTCATGCTATTCCATCAGTAGGTAAAGTGATGCATGAGGGAGGTTTATGGCAATGCACTTGGTGCACTCCTCTGGTGTTGCTAGTGTCTATAGACGGTGGTGATCACTTAACATCAGGTGACCCACTTATTCGTTTGCCTCCTTTGATATAAAAAAATATGTAATAATATAATAATTTGGATAAATGATAAGACCACTTTTTCAAAAATTATTCAAAATTAAGGAATTGGCAAAAGTCGTTGTGAATAGTCGTAGTATAGTGCTTTGACGAGTGGAATATCAATTAGATGTTCGCAGATTCGAACCCTGGTATGTACCTATGAATGTTTCGGAATTCACGTACATTTATTGATTGAAATTGGTAACACTATCAGCTGATGGTGAAGGAAAATATTGTGAGGAAAGTTCAACCTGAGAAATATTCTTGTAGTATACTGTATGTGGGTAAACATAGAACTGTAGATTTCTCAGAGTTTGAAGTCGCCAATACGTCGTGGGCTGGCGTGGGGATAATGCCCAGACCATATCTTGTACAGGTTGATGATGATGATGGATTTGGCAAAAAAAGTCGGTACATAGTACATCACACAACGCATATGTACATCATCGCTTAACGCAGACATAACTCTCTGGGTCCCGAGATAATGAGCGTTGGAGGACTAATCTCCTACAGTGCATATGCTGACTCGGGGCCTGTGTACCACACACATATACTAAACCGTAATTTTTTATTAGTATCTTACCTCGTATATATTATATTTATGTAGTTAATACGTACCTGTATAATATTTATGCGTGTGTTGAGAATAAGTGTCTTTAATTTCTATCTATACTATAATATTATAAAGAGGTAAAGTTTGTGAGTTTGTAAGTTTGTGACGTTGTGATGTTGTGACGTTATAGGGGGTAATTTCAGGAACTACTTGTCCGATTTGAATAATTCTTCCAGTGTTATGTAGATAATTCATCGAGAATGGTTATAGGCTATATATCATCACGCTAAGACCAATGGGAGCAGAGCACAGATGAAAAATGTTGCAAAATCGGGATGTTTTTTCCTTTTGAGAACTGCTGCGTGTTAGTGTATCTATTCCACGCGGACGAAGTCGCGGGCAGAGGCTAGTCTTTCATAAACGAAAACATGACAAATGGTCTACGAGACGAAAAAGTTTGGGAACCTATATTATATGGAATTCGAAACCACGACACTAAAACGGCTGGAGCGGCAAAATATCCGTTTAAAATATTGCACCATCTGTGAGTACAAGAAACCCCGAAAAAATATTTAAAAACATTCATATGAATATTCTGTTAATTATAGGTCCACCGATTCGCATCCTGTAGTGCGGTCAAAGAAATTGAATATCGCGGTCAAGGTTATTATTACGTCGAGGAAAATTGATGGTACGAAAGTAAAAGGAAAGAGTAGCATCCTGAATCCGGTACGATGTTGCGCATGCGCGAATCACAAGCATAAATAATCGACGGCCTTGTTTAACACCGTAGCGTAATGCTTAGAATAACATAATGCAGGACAATTTTGTTATCCTCCATGTTTTTATATATTTATTCCGGCTCAACAACCTAAAACATTTTAATTATACACAAAATACATATTAATAATAAGTTACTGACTTTTAGAACTAAATTAATCTTCCTATTCAAGTTCGACACAACAGTTTACAAAATTATAGAGGTTTAAAAATAGTCAAGGCAGTCGTATTAAGAATTACCGAGAAAGGTGAAAACTCAAATCAAGAGTATTTAAACTGTGTTTGTTCTCTTTTCAATTTTTAATTTATTTATTTTTTTCAAATAATTAATTGCAAACTAAATTTAACGCAAATAGTTGCGTGATCCTTCATCTTAACGCCCTAGTGATAGAGTTTAACGTAAATGCCAGTAAATGACACTGACAGAGACAGCCCGTATTATCCAGCTGTTTTCATGCCTACCGAGTTAGTGCAATGGATGTTCAGGGAACAGTAACATTACAGCATATACCTTAAGATAGCGACATTTTACCGCTTGGAGACAATATGTGTAGAAGATAACCTTTTGTCTTTAAAAATAAATACACATGACCATATATAGCATAAGGAACCTAACCTTTGGTAAGCACTAATATGGTGCTCATCTCCAATTGTTTTATAATGAAAATAAAGGTATAGTAATACCTCACTACATGTAGGTTATACCCGTCAAAGAGTCGGTTCAATAAAACTATAGGAATAACTTATTTTGGGACACTCAGCCAACGGAAAATTATTTAATATATTTAACAAATGTTAAAGTGAAGGTAAAACAGATAACCAAAAGAGGTCGGTATTTATCACATCCGTAAGCGATAATAATTTTGGCGAAATAGTCAATACAAGTCACACCGTGACGTAAGAAAGTGTTAATATGTCATTTAATAAAAGTAAATAACATAATATAAATAAATCAGCAGACTAATGGCTTAACAATCCGCGTGTCCGAAGCGTGTGTCCCTAGACAAAGAAGAAAGAATTAAGAATTATTATAATATCGTAAGACCGCTTAACTTTAACTGTAAAAATATACTATTATATAGGAAAATATAAATAATGGTATTTGCCAAATATGCATATGTAATGTAATGTAAAAATGCTATATACATCTGAGTACTGGTCTACGAAAGAGACCGATGAGAGAAAAAGATATGTAGCAGAGATGCGTATGTTAAGTTGGATGTGTGGTGTAACTAAAATGAATTAGATTAGGAATGAATATGTCACAAAAAGTTTAAAAATAACACCAATGACAGAGAATTTGAGGACTAATAGTTTAGCATAGTACGAGCATGTCATGAGGAGAGATAAAAACCATGTGACTAGAAAAGTTTTGAGTATGGTGGTGGATGGATGGTAGATGTAGACCGAAAAGGGTATGTATGAAATAAATGTGTAAAATGATTTGTATAAAAGGTGTGAATACTGAAGTGACATCTAATAGACGAAAGTGAATAAAGAAAACATATCGTGCCGACTATACTTAAGTGGAATAAGGGTAAGATGATGTTGGCGTCATTTTAAAATGGCTACATCTATTTGCCTAATCCCTTTTTTTTGTTTGACTGTCATGTCAAGGTCTGTATAAAACAACATATTTGACTGAAGAAGGTATTAGTTTGCGGTAATCCATTATTAAATATCAGGTCTTTACCTATGAAATTGCCGTTTTGTATGAAAAAATGTAAAATAATTTTTTTCATGTATTTTTTATTTGTATTAATCGAAGTAATCACCCATGCAGTAAATGTATCTTTGCCAACGCAGTGGCAATTTATTGATACCCTTCTTAAAGAAATCAGCTGGACGGGAGGCTACAAACTCTTCAAAGGCATTTTGTACTGCTTCTCAGGTATTGAATTTTTTTCCCGCCAAGGAGTTATCCAAATTCTGGAAAAAGTAGTAGTCTGTAGGCGCAAGGTCTGGTGAGTAGAGCGGATGACGGAGAACTTCCAACCCCAGTTCTTGCAACTTGGAGACCGTCTACTTTGCAGTATGAGGTCGCGCGTTGTCGTGCAGGAGCAGCGGAGACGAGCGATTGACCAATGCTGGTTGTAGATGTACCAGCTTCTCCATCATTGTGTTCAGTTCTTCACAGTACACATCTGCAGTAATGCTCACCCCGTTTGTTAAGAAGCTGTGATGAATCACACCGGCGCTAGACCACCAAACAGGGGCCATCACTTTTCTAGAGGTAAGTTTTCGTTTAGAGCATTGTTTAGGTGCTGAACCAGGATCCAACCAACTTGCTGAGCGCTTGCGGTTATCAAACAGAATCCATTTTTCATCGCAGGTAACAATGCGGTTCAAAATTCTTTCATTTGTGTGTCTGTTGAGCAGTGTAAGGCACGTCGCAACGCGTACTTCACGCTGGCGATCATTGAGTTAGTGAGGCACCCATTTGTCAAGCTTCTTTACTTTGCCAATTTGACGCAAATGGACCAGTATTGTTTTAACGCTAACGTCGAAAGCTGCTGCTAGTTCAGCCGTAGATTGTGTCATCATTAGCTTCCACAATCGCCTTTAATTCGTAATTGTCGATCAAAGTCTTCGGACGACCGCGAGGTTAATTTTTCAGGTCGAAAGTCCCAGAACAGAAGCGAGCAAACCAATAACATGTGGTGCGTTGGTTTGTAATGTTAGCTTCGTAAACGTCGTTGATGTTGCGTGCCGCTTGTGCCGCGTTGTTGCCACGGTGGTACTCATATTCCATAAGTACTCGAATTTTTAACGTATCCATGATGACAAAAAAGATTAAAATGCGATGAAAATGTAACATTCAATCAATAATCAATAAACAAATGGTAGTCATTTGTTTTGGAAAAAAAAATCCGTGTTTTTAAAATAAAATTAATTTGAAATTAGAATTCTTAGCCAAACAAAAATGTTTTGATTGGAAATGGCCAGTACTGCAGAACGTTAATTTCATAGGTAAAGACCTATTATTATAGTGGACGCTACTTTTTATTTTCGCCTGGAATTGATTGACCATTATTACGTCTGACTGCAAAAAAAGAGTTAGACGTAGTAGTGGTCAATCAATTCCAGGCGGAAGTACAAAGTAGCGTCAACTATAATATTTAAAATAACATGTTTGAAAAACCATATGGAAAAATGAATATGTTACATTAACTATTTTATTTTAAGTGATACTGAAGGTTATAGTGATACTTTTAAAAATATTGACAGATCGATGTTGAGTTGTCTGGTTGTCATTTTATTACATTGTCGTACTTTAAATGAAAGATTTAGTCTGATTTTACAGTTGGTAGGTACACTCGTGGGAAGCCGGAGCGGTCAGCTAGTAATGTAATAATGTATAATCTTACTTAAGAGAACTATTCTTTAAATCATTCATACAGCTTTTTTTCATAAGCCTAGTTTTTTATTTTATGAATTTTTGTAGGTGGTAGAGCCACGCTGAAGTTATTATTAATGGGTCGGCTCGCCCGGGGTAGCACCACCTTCTCATAGAAGACCGACGTGAAGTAACAGTGCTTGCGTTTCGTTCGGTCAGTGAGAGCGCCGGAGACCCATCTCCCTTACCCTATCCTCTCTCCTCTAACCCCTCTCACTTTTTCTCCATTTCCCCAAACACAGACTGGCAGCGCACTTGCAACTCCTCGGGGGTTGCTAGTGTCTATGGACGGCGGTGATCGCTTAACAACAGGTGACCCGCCTGTTCGTTTGCCGCCTATGTAATATAAAAAAAGTCTGTTTTCTATGTCACATAACAATGCTACTAACATTGATCGTAGTTCGGTGAAGCTGTTAAGACCTTGCTAGGTCAATAGCGTAGTCAGTTCGAGAAAAAGAAAAAAAAAAAAACTAACATCTATAGTCATAGACAGACAAGTCTTTCGACTACACACACTTTTGAGAAGTAGATGCCGCTATCAATTAAAACAACTCAAAAATGTGTTAAAGAATTAAATAAAGTTAATTTAGTTTTATTAATTCCGTGTGCCTTTATTTTGCCTTATTCTGATAGGTCGTATATGATCGACCAGGGGCCCCGGTCTGTGCACCACTGACTTAGACCAATTACTATGTATTACGTTACAGAACGGTGTGAAAGAATCTCTGGTCGTAACGGGTTTTTTTCTGAATCACCCTTACAAGTTATAAATGGGTCGACTTCAATTCTTTGAGTATTTTTATCACATGACATCATTTTTAAATTATTTTTTTTATACTTTACGACTCCTTTTATATAAAATATAACAAAAAAATTCTTTCTAGCATGGTGCCAAATTTTAGGTATGATTCGTAATATTTTTAATATTTCTTGTACTATTTAAATACATTACGCGAAAAACAATGTACTAAAACTTTTAAACATACCTAAATCTATAAAAATCCAGTGTCATGGTGTTTGTCCACTATGAACTCCGAAACTACTCTATCGATCTTCATGAAAGTTGGTATATATGTATAATTTCGTCCAACTTAAGAGGTACAGTTATTTATAATTCGATTAATGACCTCCAAAAACACAGACGGAGTCGCCTGTATCAGCTAGTTGAATAATAAAAATCCATGTTAATTATAATACGATTTCATAATGCCCCCAAAATACGTCACGACGCGAGCCTCTGAATCTCTCTCGGTAGGACAATCGCCTGCTCTAAACGACAAAAACGTCTCACGTGACAACATTATCTTATACTGAAATCAATCTTATTACGTTGATAATTCAGTACAAAATTATTTGACACAATCCTATTCACTTACGACTTTTCTCCATCGAATATTTTAAAACGGCAAAGTTGTATAACAAATAAACGAATTCAGAAATTCAACTCTAAATTATTAAAAGATACGGTTAAGTTTTGTTTATCGTTACACAAAATAGGACTATGTCGAATTAATCCGTTTGCCCTACAACTGAAAGTGAAAGTAAACAGTACGCGGAGGCTCGGAGAGGGGGGAGGGAGGGGTAAGTGCGCACGAGTCGCATCTAAAATGCGGATTTGAGCTAGGTACTCCATGATCCACAGCACGTATATAACGAGACAGTTGTTCAAATTTTTCCTTATTTTCTTCCATATTCAGATTATGCCCAGGATAGCTTACTATGTAGCTGAAGTATTCACTTCAATAACAGTCCTAAAAAAATTATGAAAAGTATTAAATTATCAAAAGTAAGAAAACTTTTACCCTACTCTCATGCTTACATAAACAGTTATATGTAACGATTAAATTTTACAGAAAATCGGAAAAAGTAAATATTAAATATTGCTGACATATTGTACACAGACCCTCAAACACTATGTCATCAAAAATAATCAAATCAAAAACCACCCGCCTCCCATAAGTCCTAATATATAATACTTGAATGAGCCTAATGTAGGGTTGATCGATATTAGAAAAACATCGATTTCAACATCGGTTCAATAGTATCGATGTACTATAAACATCGATGTTATTGCCAGCAATTAAAATTGTCTGTAAAAAAATAACTTTATCAGGTGCTTTCCATAGTCAGCGACGAAAAAAAAGGTCATCCAAACAAAGTACTATTCGTACGGCTTACAAATTTGAAATTATCTAGTCTCTAGCTAGTACATGCAACGTTAGATAACCTTAAAGAATATATTCATAACGTCGATGTTATCGAAAAGAAAACATCGATGTGTCGATGTCATCTACATCAAAACATCGATGTTTTTTAGCTAAACGTCGATGTTTCTTCAACATCAGTGAATATAGATTATCCCTACCCCAATGGCAGTAAAATATTGCGACTCACACCTAAAACTCTGCATCGTATATTTATTCTATTATTATTTATTCATTAAAGGTCCACAAAACTGGGTTCAATGAACAGAAGAAAAGAGAAGTATATTAAAGAGAAGTGTATTTGGTTAATTTTATAAAAATATCATAGAAAATATAAAAGTATCAAAAATCATATCTATGTAATACCTTTTAAGAGTAATTCTTGTATATTTTTATATTTGTATATATTTAGGATCTCGGAAACGGCGTCATCTATTTCCGTGAAACTTAGTATGTAGGTAGTTTCATGGATAATAAATCGATCTAGCTAGATTTTATTCATAAAAAACTTGTTTAACTGAGATTTCAGGGAATGAAAAATTATAGCTAGAATATCAAGGTAGATTTCGCCGCCGCTATCAAAACAAAAATAGCTTGGTTGCTTCGAAAATCCGTGTAACCCTAGTTCGAATCCGATTGACAGGAAAAGGGGTATTTTTTTTGTAAAAGGATGCTAATTTTGTGAGGTAGACCTGACAGTTTATTTTAATTTAAAACGTTTAAATTTTAAATGTAAAAACATTAAACGTTTTTTAAAGAACCGAGCAAGGCTCGGTCACCCAGATACTTAATATATTACATTATAAAAGTAACTTATACTTGAAACAAAGATACTCCATTTAACGCTTCTTAAGGTAATTCAAAGATATATGGAAGATTAATTTCAAAGTTATTATAATTTTAAATAATTTAAAGTTAAATATTTTTTAATTAATAGCACCAAAGTTCGTTAATAGTTACAAAAAAAAAATGAAATTTGGTATACAAATATAGCACAAAAATGTACTAAGCGACTAACTGAGTTGACCTGACTTAGGTTCAAATCCTTATGAGTCTGAGCTTTCATCAAAGAAAACGCAATTAAACCACAGCGTAGTGATAATGCTTATTCTAATTTCCACCTGACTAGCAACCACCTTCAAGTTGGTGTTTTGTCGCTAAGCACCTGTACTTATGTTCCGACAGCTGTATTTGTGAGCCAGTTTTCGTAGTCAGGTGAAGCTGTTAAAACCTTGATAGGTCAATAGATTAGTCAGTTCGAAAAAAGAGCCAGTTTTCTTTATGCTCAGCGAGTTACGATCCCCTGTTATATGATTACTTAGCATTAAGTGACAATATGGTAAAATAAATACGGAATAAAAAAAGCCTAGCTTGGTTCTTTAAAAAACATTTTTAAATTAAAATAAACTGTTGAGTTTGCCTCACAAAATTAGCATTTTTTGACATAAAAAAATATTAAAAAAAGATATTTCTCTTATAATGATAACAATCAGATTATTTATTTAATCCAAATAAATTGTCATTCTTGCCTTACAAAATTATGATTTTTTTTACAAAAAAATAAAATATACACTCGGATTCGAACTGGGGTTACAGGGATTTCGGAAGCAACCAATTTTCATGTGAGCTATTTTTGTTTTGACACCGGCGGCGAAATAAAATCTAGCTAGATCGATTTATCGTCCCTAAAACTACCTACGTACTAAGTTTCACGTAAATAGAGGACGCCGTTTCCGAGATCCTGAATATATACAAATATAAAAATATACAAGAATTGCGTTTAAAGGTATTAGATAGGTATGATTATCATATTACGTACTACCTTTGCCCGCGAATTCGTCCGCGTGATACCTTAGTAAAAACAGTGATTAATAAAGTTACATGAATGTATTAAGTCTATTTACTTATCTACTTTTCTCTCGTACTTAAGACGTGTCATTAAAATTACAATAACCTTTAATAGATAAGACCGATTTTAATAAAACAAAGACTATGTTATTTTCTAAGATATTCTTCATTATATTCTTGGTTTGGTTTTATTGCGAACTCAATACTTTAGCAGTTATGCGTGTTCATACAAATAGACAGACATTTCTAAAAATAATTGTAATGTTATTGTCTTACTTATTCCCAAACACCTTCAACAATTTTTTTTAACGAAAATCGAAGATTTATAGACACGTTAGATTTACATTATTATTTAATATATAGGTAAAAGAGCGTACAAATATATGCATCTATAAATATATACTAATATTATAAAAAGGTAAAGTATGTGAGTTTGTGACGTTGTAGGGGGTAATCTCAGAAACTACTGGTACGATTTGAATAATTCTTTCATTGTTGTATAGCTCATTTATCGAGGATAGTTATAGGATATATATCATTACGCTAAGACCAATAGGAGCGGAGCAACAATGAAGAATGTTTAAAAATCGGGGTGTTTTTTCCTCTTGAGAGCTTTCGTTGCATATTAGTTAGCCCAAATTAACTATGTCCACGCGAACGAAGTCGCGGGCAAAGGCTAGTGTATTAAAGAAGAAAAGTATGTTTGTTTATAAAGAATAAAAAAAAAGTTAAAAAAAATTCCGACATATTGTCACTTGAATTTAAAAATGATTTCACTGATAAAAAGCCTGTCTATAGTAATATACAGTAAATTGTTTTGTTATTAAGTTTTCTATCGAAAGTATCGCGAACCACGACACAGTGGATTGTTAGTTTTATAAAAAAAATTGTTAGCTTTTGATTATTAATTAAAGGAGTTTTGTTTTGGTAATAGAACGTATGTATCTTGAAAAGTGTTGAATCATAACGAATGTTTCATAGTGATTTTAGACATTTAAGCCTAATCTAAAAGTCTAGATAATATCGGTATTAAAGTTTTAAGTAATTGTGATTTTTATAAATACTTAGCATTCAGGGATGTGTATACTTTTGCCGTGGACAAATGGAGCAAGCGGTGTGGCACGCATACGCTTTACTAGTAGGTGGTAGAGCCATGCTGAAGCTATTATTGGTTTCAGCATGAATGGGTCGGCTCGTCCGGGATAGCACCACCCTCTCACAGAACACCGACGTGAAGTAACAGTGCTTCAATGAGAGCACTGGAAACCCATCTCCCCTCCTCTTGCCTCTCCTCTCCCTTCCCCCTGTCCTTTCTCTCCATTCCCTCAAACACGGGCTGGCTACGCACTTGCGACTCCTCTGGGGTTGCTAGTGTCTATGGACAGCGGTGATCGCTTAACAACAGGTGACCTGCATGGTAGTTTGCATGTTGTACATATGATATAAAAAAATATATAAATAAAAAATACGCAAGATGACGCAGACAAAGTCGCGGGTATCAGCTAGTATAAAATATTTTGTTTTTTTTTTTTCTATCAATGATATAATCACATTGATAACTTAAGATAAGAAAATCGTGTCTATGGTCCCTCTAATTTACATATAGTTCTATGCCGAGTCGTAAATGCAAATTTATTCTAATTAATTCTAATCAAAGTTAAACGTAAAGCCGTGTTGGGACGAAGATCTGATCCATTGCGTAGCATGTTAGGAACTTTTTCACTGTACCTTTTATAAACCAGCAATGTAAGCCATTAGCAATACGAACTGTTCTTAACAGATTTAAAAATAAGTAATCCCCGTAGTTAAAACCTCAATTGTCTTAGAAGTATGCAGTCGTAGCAATTGCAGTCCTCTTCATACTTTTGGATCGCTCTAACTGTAGTAGCGTAGAACACAAATTTAGGTATAAATATGTATTATATTCTACTAGCGGGCCTAGCATACGTAGTTCTGTCCTGGAAAAAAAATCACCCGTCACAGGACGCCTGGCAGATGTGAAACATCAACATTGTTTTGTATAGGTTATATGCCTAAAGGAACAGATTACGACAGGAATAAACTATGGCATAATGAAAAAATAAAGCATTACAAATTTGTTCAATAAAATAATGACTGTTTATTTATTTTATTATATTCATTTTTATTATAAACAAAATACAAAAAATCAACTAGCCTAGAAACACGAAATTGACAATTAATACTTATCCATAGTAAATGTCACTCATATGCGAAAATTGAACTCGCGTCCATTGGATTCAGTAAGGCTTACTTACTCAAGACTGAAGCGATTCTTGTTTTATTAACAAATTAGGCATTTTTGTAGGTGGTATAGCCACGCTGATGATCACTTAACATCAGGTGACGACCCACTTGTTCATTTGCCTCGTATGATATAAAAAAAGGCTTTAGGGCTATTTTAATACACTTTTAGGTCTGTTCAAATTTTAATTTCAATTTACTTACCAGAGTAATATAATTAAATAGTAGTTAATACGTATATTCGTGCCAATCAAATTATACGATGATTGCATTAAGCTTCTGGGAACTGTCCCACGAGATCGGTCGCTCTAAACAATGAACTGTGGAAACAGACGAAATATCTTTTTTTTTAAATATCGGAGCACCTTATTTCTTTGTAATAGAGATCATTGATTCTAGTGTCATAGTCTAATGTAAAAGGCACGTACTGGAATTTGATCAGTAATTCTTTGTTACTCATACACATCGGTTAAAAATGAACTTGTGGATTACATGTTTAAAGGAAATTAAACTTAGCATAAATCTATTTATATAGGTATTTTATTGTCCTTTTAATTCAACTTCTAATCGTTTCCAAGTCATTTACATTATATACAGTTCCGAGTTTACACTCCTTAGTTATGTTTTCCTGATACTAACCTTCTATAAAGTAATTCATTTGCATACCTTTAACTAAGTAACAATTAAACAATAATAGAGTTTTCTCTTTCCAAGTAGTCCGGTGAAGCTGTTAAGACCTTGCTGGGTGAATAGCGTAGACATTTCGAAAAAAAAAAAATCTTTTTCCCAGGAAATACAATAATAATACTTGTATACTATTTCCTTACTTATACTTACTTATATAAAAAAACAAATTACAATTAATAAATTAACATTAAAATAAAAAAATTACAAATTAAGTTATATTCGATGCAAATATTTTGCACAGTTACTTACACATTTAAATAAAATCGAAACCATTATTCTTGTCCGGACTAATTCTTAGAAGCGGTTGAATCCATTTCGACAACACATAAGAATTAAGCAGAATGATAAGATTTGAAAATAATAACATTGGTATGTTACATTATAATAAAAAAAATATTAATAGACAGGTCATAATCAAGCGAGTGGGGTTCGAGATACGAAAGTGAACGTGGAATCAAGCCACAGGTATCAAATAGTCTTGCAATATAATTTTAATTTTCAATTGAATGATTTTAGATCATATTTTCTGGAGTATGTGCCTTTAATAATGGAATTTATTACATGACATAAGTGTATTTGATTATGATTCATATATGTAATATTAAAAGCCACAAACTTATTGTGTTGTCCAAAACTATACTTGGTAAGACGTTGTGTATTTAAATTATTACCAAATAACGAATTTTGATCAATTAAATATAATTAACAAGTAGGTGAATTATTTTTTTTAGAAACTACACAAAGGATGATTATAAATCTTATACTAGGGTAATATAGAATAAGGAGATTTTTACTAATATACAAAATAAAAAATGATGGTCCATAACTCGTTAATAAAAGGTTGTCTGGTTTCGTTTGAACTAAAATCTTTTGGACGCTCTGAATATAGCTGTAAGTTTGGGTTTGGGCGTAATATAGTCAGGATTTTTATAAAAATCAAAGTTAGATTAGTATTATAGGAAACTAAAATTGGCATTTATTTAACCATAACTTATCTCGATGTTATACATATAATATGTATTTATATCTAAATGTATGTTCTATGCAACTATTTCAGAACGGTCAGAAAGTTGGCGAGGATTTTACGTGGTTAAGTTTGTTGTCAGTGTTTTGTTTATTTTTTTTTCACAATTTCAGTTATCTTTGTCCTTTTTTAACATCACTACTAAGGCTGTACGGAAAAGCGTAATGTTAAGTAAACTAGATAATATTTTTAAAAATTTAGTAACTGCCGCGCTGAAAAAGTCTTGTCAAAATCGGCTTGGCCTATTGCGATATTACTCCGGTGAAAAGACAAATACTTTAATTTTATATATATGTAGATATTCATCTAGCATTTTTATATACACGTTTAATACATATTGAAATTTTAATCAATCGGTGTATATAAGCGTATCGGAACACTTATTTGGCACTTTTTTTCTATTTTATTTTGTTAATTCTTTTTTTCTTTTATGTGTAACTGACAGAAAAGAATTATAATAAAAAAATGGGTTAAATTAAAAATCACTATACATTTTTTTTTATTTTATTTTGTTAATTCCTTTTTTCTTTTATTTGTAACTGTCAGGAAAGTATTATAATAAACAATGGGTTAAATTAAAAATCACTATACATTTTTTTCTATTTTATTTTGTTAATTCTTTTTTTCTTTTATTTGTAACTGACAGGGAAGTATTATGATAAAAAAATGAGTTAAATTAAGAATCACTATACAAAAAGTCAGAGTACGTATTGACAGAATTGGCATTTAGTTATTTAGTTTTCATTTTATTTCAATAGTTATTACACCCGTGAGAAGCCGGGGTATGCTGGTAGTTAATAATGCTAATGATATTTATCCCAGATCTTTAACTATGTAGCTTTGTTATCTTACTTTTCTATCGGTTACAAAATTTCTTATATGCCTACACTCAGCGGTAACAATAAAGGTAGTCCGTGACGTACAAGCAATCGAAACAACTTGACAACGAGTCCACGAGCGAAGACACTTTTCAAATTGTAAAATAAAAAAAACTATATTAACAAAACATTTTTTTTTGGGAGAAATGCCCTGAGGCGTTGCACTCGCTTGCGTGTGGGTTAGAGGAGCGGGGGGCAGAGATGCGCCGCCGTCCCAAAGCATTCCACTATCGCTTTTCGAGCTTTCTTCCGCTTCTAGCAGCCTTGGAAATTTGGAGCAACAGAAACCATAGAGACGTTCTTATATCACATTTATTTTTATAACATTCAGTGTTTTATTTGTAAGAACGGTGCAGTCTAAATACTCACGATGTTTGGAAAAATAATTACCAGAATTATCGAATGCATAGAATACTTCTTAGTTTAAAGTTTCTTTAGTTTTAACCACCAATTGTCCAGATCATTACTGCCATTATCTAATAGGTAATTTCAATGTTACAACATGATGGGGCCACCATTTTGTTAAAACTTTTTATGTAGTTTTTGTGGCATTTCAATAATCATGCTCCTTTACTTATGCACAATAATTTTTTTACGTACTATTACGTATTACGTAAAATGCCACCAATATTACAACATTTAGAATCAAATAACACAAGATTAGGAATGAAATATATAAGCCACGCGACATACTAAGATCCCTCCAAAAACTCCTACAATGTTGTTATTTTTATACCAATTCAGTTGTGCAAAGTAATTGAACCATGTTAAGCGAAATGCCTCAAATATTAGACACAATTAGAGTCAAATAACCCATGTTTGTAAAAATGTAAAAACTACTTCACGTTAACCACATGCGTTTAAGGGAAGCTTTTAGAAAATACATGCGGACGCTTCTTAAAGAAATTTATCGATGCGAATTTAAACTCAAAGCTAGTAGGCACAATAGTTTAATAAACTTGACCGTAATATCCAACATAAATCAACAAATAACCAAGTTTTTTTTTTACTTTATTTTTGGCAATCAATATTTCCGATTACTGTCATTGTCGCGTAGTCAATAATAATACAAGGGTCGTGCGATCACTTCAATATTAAACATCGTGTGAATCAATATTCTAACAAGATGGTGGATCCCTTGCTAGAAATTCCATGGAGTTTTTGTGGCATCTCAGAATTTCATGCTCCGTGGTATTATTCTTCATTCACTTCACTTATGCACAATAAACTAACTATATTACATAAAACACTACCAAATTTACACAATATAGAGTCAAATAACACAAGATTATGAATAAAATATAAAATCCACTACATGACAGACTAAAATTCCGCCAAAAAGCTCCAAATATCTAAGGTATCTACAAGAAATATTGTTTTTTGTTTCTATGTGTAGATTTTTTTTCTATTTTAATAAATGTTTAGGAAGTTTAATAATACCAGGAAAAATAAAATAAATGAGTATCCGGTTTTTTCATTAACGATGTATTATGAAATGTGTTCAGGGGAAATTCCTAATTTGATACTATAAAAAAGTAAAATAAGTAGTTCGCAATAAGAAATAAAAAACACGCATACTTCTTCATACAAAGTTCTATTCTCATTAATGGAGTCTATAAATTTCTAAAAAAAATAACATAAATTAAAAAAATATGACAATTATTGATTAAATACAATTATATCTACTCCTTAGTAATTAAATAGATTTTTTTTCGATCGTTTTGATATAACATTACCAGGAGAGCATAAACAAAGTAGGTTAATTTATTAGACTATTATTACCTTTCTCCGTACTTTATCACAAATCACAGCCCTAATAAGCAATTGGTAACTAAAAATCTATTAATTGCACGAGAAACACCTCCTAGTCACTCCACGGTCCCTTGTCCCGTCCCGAAGTGAATGAACTAAATAAGCGAGATGGTTCCAAAGTCGTACTTTCACCGGGGTTAAAGCCCTTACTGCGTAGAGGCCCTTGGCTCCTCGGCCGATGCACTTATCTGCACCACAAAAAACTCTATAGCACTTTTGATTGTCGTATATAGCAGAACATCGTCAATCTTAAGTTTGTTTTTCGTATCGAATATTGGTTGACATTTGAGAATCCTTCAGAATAAGTGTTTCACAAATATTTGATAGATAAATTATCTAGTAGCTACCTCTAACTTTGTCATCAATATTTTTTGTTATTATAACCTGTTACTGAAAAGTCTTTACTCATTATTTGGATCCATTATTTTTGCTGATATTTGTGACTAATCAATATCCGGTTGGTTTCATGTTAGACAGTTATTTAACTAAACAGGTGTATTAGTAAATTATTATTTAAAATATTCTTAATGATCTAAAATTTTAAATTCATTGTCAGGCATATACAATTATTTTCCGATATTGCAGAAGATTTACTCCTCGTTCTTAAGGCATCTCCACTCTAAACTAAACAAAAATAAAAGACATAATTAATTTGTAAAAATTTAAATATAAACACACTTAAATGGACGCCACTGTAAAAAAATGTCATTTATAAAAATTACTCATTAACTCTTTTGATAACGTAATTAATTATAACGGAAATGATTTGAAATGATCATTTGAAACATTAGTCAGATCGACTAATGTTATTGAGAACATTGTGTACTTCTGGAAAGTATTTCAAGAGATTTAGTACTGTAAGTTCGTTTGTCATCCAAAATATTTGGGTACATCGAATCACCGAATCCTTTGTCGGGGTTTTTACTAAATCGTGGTCTTCCATTAATTAAGGATGAGAGATATATAACTCTGTTTAATAAATTAAGCGTGTCCTAGATATAGCTAGGATATCCGCCTGCGAAGAAATTCGTATATCTGTTTACCAAAACTGCATAGAGTAGTGTCAACCAGAGGTCACTGTACGCCTTGGTACACCGACACGACAATTCGTCTCTATATTTTTTACTACATATCTTATCGGGGTAAAAGTTATTTTTTTAGTTTTATATTTCTTTAGCATTTTGCTTTTTACTGCTTAGTTCTCATGAAAAGACGTACAATAAATTCAAAATTTCATAGTTTACATTTTATAAATTTTTACAGTAATTAGTAATCATCAAGGAAACAACGAATCAAACAAACGAAAAATCATTTAATGCCTATAATTAATTATACGTTACTATAAAGTTATTAATTTTAATAGGACACAAGAAACCATGTCTATCGAAGTAGGTTAGAATTTTGTATATAGCCGGAGCTATCAGTTAACAAAATGAAGTAACGCTTTATATCTAGATATGAACTAGTTTTCAGGTGCCACATATATAAGTGCTTAGTAACTTATTTTCAATTTGAGAGTGGTAGTCATCTATTAGAAATTTTTTTTACTAGATATAGCTTCATCTTCGTGTTAAAAGCCCGACACTCAGCATTTTTGAGAGCATTCTCGGAAATTTGTTTAGTTAGTCAAATTTACTGTCCTACTATCTTAGGCCACATCGTTATTTAATATTGAAGTAATCATCATGACCTGCTAATATTTGTCAATTATAAAAAGAAACCAGTGCGTGTATCATTGTGTACAGGAAGTGAAACTTTTTTGGCTTACTTGTATTGAATTAATATATAGAGTGCTCGTAAACTATATACGATATAAAGTCCCGTAGTATAAATACATAATTATACATATGCTTACTTTGGTACACTACTAGACCCAGACAGACACTTATACACAGTTAGATATATACACAAATATATATACCTCTCTTACGCTTAACGCGTAACTCAAATATTTCCCTATCGTGCCATCATAAATTTCATCTTAAAATAAAAAAGGAATAAAAATGAAAAGCATGTGAATTTACGAGCAGAACCGAATAAAGTTTGTAGTAACATTAGAATGAAAAGTTAAATTGTCGTTCGGGTGTACAATGCGCACGTGCAAGGCCGTCGGGTCGGCGACCGACTCCTGCGCAGCCTCCAGTACATTCGCGTCTGGATTCACTAGTGACGAACGCCTTCAAAATATGTCATCTTTTATACATTTAACTGTATGTTATTAACTTATTGCTTTTTGTATCCGACTGTACTGTGACCCTGGTATACATAACATCCATGGGTCTATACATAAATGATTTGCTACCACCATACACGGAGATAAACCTGTCCCATTAACTCATGGTTATGTCATATTTCGGAATAATCCAGTGTATATCCAATCCAACTACACATTGTTTTTATTGCTTTTTTTTCGAAAATCCTTGTATTATCCAGTGTATATTCAACTATACGATGTTAGTCTCTATCTCTTGCTCTGATAAACAAAAATAAATTTAATCATAAAATTATTGTATACCAATTGTGCACGCCATTTAGTCCGTAAGGAAAATTATGTTTTTTTTTTATATTAAAGGAGGCAATCGAACTGGTGGGTCACGCGTTGCCAACCTGTGTATAGGAGAAGGGGGAGAGGAAGGAAAGGGAAAGGAGGAAAGAGGACGGGAGGTGGGCCTCCAGCGCTCTCAATGACCGAACGAAACACAACAATGCCAGCACTGTTATTGCACGTCGGTTTTCTGTGAGAGGGGTGGTACTATCCCGGACTAGCCGACAGTTTTATGCTGAAGCCAGTAATAGCTTCAGCGTAGCTCTACCACCTACAATAAAGAAACAGTGATTAATGAAGTCATCTCAATGTAATAAGTTCACTTACTTATCTACTTTTCTCTCGTATGTAGTTTGCGTCGTCATTAAAATTACAATAACTTTTAATAGAGTGAACCGATTTTAATGAAACAATGAATAAATATTATTAGAAAATATGCATAATGATTTTTTAAAAGAGTTTTTTAATATTAACGCATTATTTTATTAGTGTTGCGAGTTCAAACAGAGAGACAGAGAGAAACAGAGAGACATCTCTAAAAATTATTTAAATGTACTCTATTACTTATTCCTAGATACCCGCATTTTTTTTTTTTTTTTTACATAAATCTTAAAGTACAGACACCTTGAGAGATATAATGTTAGCTGAGCCGGCCACGCGTTGCTGTGGCTCAGGTATTACACATTAAAACGTGTGCACCATAAAAGAAGAGGCATTTACGCAGGCCGGCATGACAGCGACGACCGACGAAGGATGACATATCTCTCGGTAGTCGGCATTGTTTTTGGATTGCACTGTGCTTACCATCAGGCACAGTGCAGTCACTTTGTCGTGTTACTATAAAAAAAAAAACTAGAGTTGAGAAAGAAATTCAAAATAAAAACGTAGCACTATCTATGGGATAGAGACGATAGTCGATTCTACAGTTTTCTATCAAAAAAGTAATTTAAAGCACTACCTGTTCGAGACTCATGAAACGATGGATGAGTCCGGTTTTGGACGCGCTAGCGAACACACGTGTCCGATATCTCCTTTGCTCGAGATCTTTTGTTCTCGATTTCGTTGTGCTTTGTTTAGTGCTAAGTTGAGTGCAGCTGTGGCACACGTGTACAAAATCTACCTGAGTGAGTGAGACATTCCCTTATTTATATATTTACCCGTTTATTTATATACTCATTTTTCTATTCCTTATTCTTAAATATCTAACCAACTATTATTTATTTGTTTAATTATCTATTTATTTCCTCATATATTTCGTTAATTTTTATCTATTCAGTGATAAAGTAATCTATTTCTGTGCCCCCGTATATATGTAAGTACAGTCCGTGTACCTCTCGCAACGGGAGGATACTCGACGAACTAGGTGAGGCTCTCGCCTTTGACGTCATAGCCCCTCCGGAACCCACGCACTATCAAGATCACTGCTGACCGTCAGTTTTAGACGTAGCTTTGTTAAAAAATGTCGCGCTTCCTGTACGACTCATATCAGTCGTACACGAACTCGACTCGGATCATCGCTCAGTTGTATTACAATTAGGACAGAATTCTGATTTTAGCCCGTCGCCGATCAGAGTGGCCGATTACGCGAAACTTAGCGAATATCTTAAAAATAGTCCGTCGTCTAGTAGTTTAGACAGGATTCCGGATGTGTTGGTGTCTAAAGCCGACGCAGATTCGGCCATCGATTCCCTGGTTGATTATCTCCAGACCGCCGTCAGGGAGACCTCGAAAGAGGTACAAGCGGCGAACGAACGCCGTTTTATACTCCCTGATGACGTGAGAGCATTGATCACGGAAAAGAACGCCGCGACTCGTGCTCACGACGCTTACCCGACCGCCGAAAACCGCGAACGCTTACGTTTCTTGCGTAAAGCAGTTAAGTCTCGTATTTCTGAAATCCGAAGCGACAGGTGGGACAGGTTTCTGGAGGATTTCCAGCCATCTCACCTGTCATTCTGGACTCTCACGCAAAAGTTTAGGTCCGATACGGTCGTTCCAATGCCCCCTCTCGATAGAGGCCCCGGGTTGCCTCCCGCGTTCGATAACATTGACAAAGCAGAATGTCTCGCCGCGAGTTTAGAGAAACAGTTTTCGCCAAACACTGATAATACTGACCCTTCCATCATAGAGTCTATCGAAACAGCCGTAGAGCATGCACTCGCGTCTCCCCCGGCGGATACCCTAACCCCGATAACGTTTGACGAAGTCTCGGCCGCCATCAAGCGTCTCAAGCCTAGGAAGTGCCCAGGTTCCGATGGGATCAGGAACGAGATTCTGAAGCTCCTTCCTGACCGCACCATAGCATTATTGGTCTGCATCTTCAATGCGGCCATGTCCCAGGGTCATTTTCCAGCCGACTGGAAGAGGGCCGTAGTGATAGGGATTCACAAGCCCGGTAAGAAAGCTACGTTCTCCGATAGCTATCACCCGATCAGTTTGCTAGACACTCTAGGTAAACTTTATGAGCGGCTCCTTCTGAACCGTCTCCAGGTTTCGATTAACGACCTTAGTCTGATACCGCCTGAGCAGTTTGGATTTCGCGCCAAACATTCTTGTCCCGATCAAGTACTCCGCCTCACGGAGTACATCTTTTCTAATTTCAATAAAGATCCGCATCCGGAGCCGGATCCGCCCGTGAAAAACACTAATCCGAAACGTACAAGCTGTCTTTTTCGATGTCGCCAAGGCCTTCGATAAGGTCTGGCACAAAGGGCTCATATACAAGTTAAATCAAGCCGGTATACCCGATAGGTTAGTTCACATCATCCGTGATTATCGCGACGATAGAACCTTCCGTTTTACAGTAGACGGCGAACTCTCATCGCCCCGTCCGATTCGTTCAGGTGTGCCACAAGGCTCAATACTCGCGTCCACCCTCTTCAACCTGTTCATCAGTGACCTACCTAAGCTCCCGGGAGTCGAGGTAGGTTGTTATGCTGATGATACAGTCATCTACGCCTCTGGCTGGCGGCCGAGTGTTCTCAGAGATCGCATCGAAGAAGCCGTTAGCACACTCGGTGATTGGTTTCTTCGATGGCGTATAGGTATTAACCCCGATAAGAGTGCCGCGATACTCTTCGATCCTAGATATCGCGATAACAAGTTAAGGCCCATAAGGCTATACAAAATCGAGATACCTTGGACCACCGAGGTCAAGTATCTCGGCGTCACATTAGACAATCATTTAACGTTTGAGTCCCATATTAAGAGAGTGCGAGACAAAGCCGCTATGGTCTTGGGTCGCCTCCATTATTTACTCTGTCAGAAGAGCAAACTGTCCCTCAGACATAAGCTCACAATATATAAAGTCTATATTCGTCCAATTATGACTTATAGTTGTCCGGTCTTCGCCCACGCGAATAATCTCGATAAGCTTCAGGTTTTGCAGACCCGGGTTCTGCGTAAAATCACCAGTGCTCCTTGGTTCGTCCGGAAGGTGGATCTCCACAGGGACCTGGAAATGCCGTCCATCTGGACGTATATAAAATCACTTACAAGTAGTTATTTCGAGCGAGCCGCGATTCATCCCAGTCCGTTAGTGGTAGGCGCCGCAAATTACAAACCCGTACCCAACGCTGGCCGATATAGAAGACGTCCGCGACATATTTTTACCGATCCTCCCAACGATATCACGTCAGCGAACGATCAGTACCAGCCTGTCCCTCGTAACAGAGCGTGCTCACGTCCATGCCCGCGTAACCACAGATCGCGCCGCCGCAGTCTGGAGGTTAATTTCGCTCCCGCACACCCGATTAGGCCTCCCACGGCAGCGGCTAAAGCCTAGGTTCGATCCCTCGGTAGGGAGCCCTTGAGTTCAGGGGCAGTTTCAGATCAGTGAGCATGCTCGATCCCTGGCTGTCCCTTCCATGCGACGGACGGTACACCGTGGGGTTTTAGTCCGTGCGAATCGGACATAACCTACCCTCTCCCCCGGGAGGGTAGCGTATCCGTTAGGGATTTCCCCACGTTAATAAAAAAGGGAGCCCTTGAGTGCGTTGCTTGCGCGATACGGTGACACACCCATACATCACTGCTACAACACTACACGATCACCTCCACACACGTGCACGCCTACACGCTACACATCTTGGTGGAAGGGTTATTTTTGTTAAATTATTTTCCCTTATTAAACTAAAGAAACTCTCAATTTTTCCGATAAAAATACATGGAGGAGTTGTTGAGGCGAATATGCTTGGTACACATATACGTTTCAACAACTCAAACATATATGAATAGTTAGCTAGGTTTGCTAAGTTAGGTCGCGTTTTTTGCATGCAACGGGCAACAGCCAAGCCGAGGTGTGCCGTGCACCCTTGAGCTGGTGCCAATATAAAATCGGCTGCGTGCCTTAAGCGCTCGCTTTAGTAGTCCGGTGAAGCTGTTAAGACCTTGCTAGGTCAATAGCCGTAGTCAGTTCGAGAAAAAAAAAGACTCATGAAACTTACAATTAATAACAATAATTAATACTGACAATAATTTACTTTCTAATTAGAAAATATTCAGGTGATTAATAGAAATATAAATTATGATATCTTTTAAGTTGGTCCAAATTATACAGAAATGTCAACATTTATAAAGATCGATTGTTGAGTAGTTTCGAAGTTTATTATGGACAAACTTCATAACACTGGATTTTTATATATTTAGATATTGAGTTACTTTTCTAATTTTTTTTTATTACAATAATTGTAATTACACTATAACGTTAATAGTTGTTTTTATAATAAATATTTTACATCCACTTCTTGTGTAAACTCACAATAGTAACAAATTAACAAATTTCGCGCTTCAAACCAATTTCGTTTACAATCGCATTAGGAAATTACGATTGACCGTTAGAAAAAAGGTAAGTGAAAGTGTGTTTCGACGTTAACAAAACTACGTTTTAAGTGATGATGTAGCTCTGTTGCTGTTGTCTCATCCTCGATCTCAATCTAACTAGTGTCTAACTTGTAGGTGGTAGAGCCACGCTGAAGCTATTACTGGTTTCAGCATCAATGGATCAGCTCGACCGGGGTATTACCACCCTCTCGCAGAAAACCGATGTGAAGTAACAGAGCTTGCATTGTTGCGTTTCGTTCGGTCAGTCAGAGCGCTGGAGGTCCACCTCTCCTCACCTTTCCCCTCTCCTGCTCCCTTCATCCCCTTTCCCCAAAAACAGGCTGACAATGCAGTAGCGACTCCCCTGGTGTTGCAAGTGTCTATGGACGGTGGTGATCACTTAACATTAGATAAGTCACTTGTTCGTTTACCTCCTATGATATAAAAAAAACTAAGCTGGAGTTTGTAAAAGACTAGCATGATATTAGTCCGGTGAAGCTGTAAAGGCTTCACAAGGCCAATAGCATAGTTCGAAAAAAAAAACCTAGCATGATATAAGACTAGAAGAACTAGAAAGTGTGACAAACTAGTTGTCCCATGTTTGAAACTCAGTAAGACCAGTCATCCATTACAATTATTGTTTTTTCTTATAAGAACTTCACAGCACAATCATGATATATAAAAAATATATCAATACAATGACATAGTGCCAATTATGCGAGCACAAGTTTACTTACAATATTGTATAATAAGTAATTTGGCGCGTGCACATAGACGTGTGTGTGTGTGCGTGCGTGCGTGCGTGCGTGCGTGCGTGCGTGCGTGCGTGCGTGTGCGTGTGCGCGTGTGCGCGTGCGCGTGTGCGCGTGCGCGTGTGCGCGTGTGCGTGCGTGCGTGCGTGCGTGCGTGTGCGCGTGTGCGCGTGTGCGTGTGCGTGTGCGCGTGTGCGCGTGTGCGCGTGTGCGCGTGTGCGCGTGTG
>JACEII010000121.1:402423-427927 GCA_014332785.1 Antheraea mylitta | reverse complement strand
AAAACCTTTGATTATTGACAAAAGAACTCAAATAAAATACAAACTTTAAAAAATCAATTAACTATGATCGAATGTCGACCACTGGGCGCCCACTAGTCAATTATAATTTTATTAACTAATTTCAAAAAGGAGGTTGTCAATTTGGCTGTATTTTATTTTGAATGCTTGTTACCTCAGAACTGCGTCATTTATAAATATAATTTAAAAGAAATTCTTTCTTCACTGGAAAGAAGAGGATTCCATTTTAATTACCATTGGACACTGGATTTCAAAGAAACACCAGAGTACTCCTAAAATATATATTGTGATATATATTGGTTCAGATATTGGTAGATTTATCAAAATCCTATTGAATATGTAGCTTAGCTTAGGTTCCCTCAGATAGGTCGCGAATTGCATGTATCAGGCAACAGCTCAAACCGAGCTGTGCAACCTTGAGCTTGTTGCTCAAATAAAATCGGCTGAGTGCCGTAAGCGCTCGCCTTAGTAGTCCGGTGAAGCTGTTAAGACCTTGCTATATCAATAGCGTAGTCAGTTCGAAAAAAAAAAAGTTACTAACGAGGTATGTAACTTTGTTCAAGAACGTTTTGGTGTATTTTTAGAGTAAATATTATTATTAACGAAGTAGGTTATATTTTTACATAATAAACTAGCTATGCCCGCGACTCCGTCCGCGTAAAGCGTAACGTAAAAACAGTAATTAATAATATCATCTGAATGTATTTAGTCCATTTACTTATCTACTTTTCTCTCGTACTTAGGTCACATCGTTATTATTTTTGGGGTGTAAGGAGTGTCGAGTAACATCTTAAGACTTGAGACACCCAAGCCAACCTCACCTGCACGTGGTGCACTCTGCTGAATAACGAACGAGGCAATGGCGAAAGTGGGGTGGTAGGGTTTTACAGCCCGACTGGGTCGCAACCACCATGCATATGGCGAAAAAGCCCGCAATAGTGACTCGCTTCTGTGCGTCGCGTTTCGGGATCAGCCATATCCAGTACCGGGTGACTTTCGTCATTATGGCCGGCATGACAGCGGCGACCGGCGATGGATAACCTGTCTCTCGGTGGTTGCCGATGTTTTTGGATTGTACTATGCTTAACATCAGGCATAGAGCAGTCACTATGTCGTGCATCGATAAAAAAAAATGTAAATACTGTTGATGGAGTGAACCAATTTAATGAAAACAAACCTAAATATTATTCGAGGATATGCTTTATGATTTTCTTGGTGAGGTTTTATAGTGAACTTAGTACTTTAGCAGTGAGACGTGTTCAAATAAACAGATAGACCTGTAATATTTTTTTTACAAAATTATACCATATATAAAATTTTATACAAAATTATATATAGTACAAACACGTTAAATTTACAATGTTATTGCTCGCCTTGGTAGTCCGGTGAAGCTGTTAAGACTTTGCTATGTCAATAGCGTAGTCAGTTCGAGGAAAAAAAATACATTCTTATTGTTTATATGTATATAAAAAGATAGTTCAAGAATGTTGGCTTTATCTTAGTGTGTCATATAGTGTGGCTTTTGTTCTTCATTCATAATCAAATGTTATTTGATTGTATACTTTGTAATATTAATGATTTGATGATATATTACGTGAGATAGTTCGATTACTGTGAACACGTGAATTGAATGGAAAATAACACCACGGATTACTTCTAGGATGCCACAAAAACTCCCTGGAAAGTTCTAACAAGATCTTATCAGAAAATTAAAATTACCACAAGATATTTATAATATTATTCCTTACTCGAGAATGGCAGTAATAATCTACAAGCATGGTTGTAAAAAAAAACTATTTGACCTTTGTACATTTTTATCCCTTCGAATTTACGTCTATTAATTTTCACCATTACTGTATAGCCTCTGTAATACAGCGTGATTATATTAGCTCTTATATTTGCCTGTAAAAGTCTCGTCAAATTCAGTCCAGTGGTTCTGGAGATAAATGTGGACAAACCACAAAGAACTAATTTGATTCAGAAGTATAGAACTTAATAGAGTCCGTAGATAGCTTTAGTCTTGGTGCAAACAGATTGGTATTCACTAAGAAGTGTGCTATAGTGACATAAGTGTCGACAAGGAAGCGGTCACAGCGACTCGATTCTTCTCATTTTGCACGGAGTTACGCAAAACTGGTTGCAATTTTAAGATTCGTATATACAGCGTGTCCATTTTTTAAATCATAGATTAACACTTTAATTGCCACGGGACTTTTCATGAAACTGATCTGGGAAGCTATTTTGTTTTATTGATATTGTGTTACTAAAATGGTAATTAGGCACTTAGTAATCATATTTGAAACTACAACACAGAAGTTCGTGTAAGCCAAAATCCAATAGCCAGAAAATAATGATTCGCTATAAATGTAACCAATGGCAGTGTTATACAGTTTGTACTATTTTGTGGTAGTTCAGTAAAGCTGTTAAGACCTTGTTAGGTCAATAGCGTAGTCAGTTCGATAAAAAAAAAGTATTTAAAAAGATAAATGTAATTCGACATAAAAATTGTGGAGTTCAGTGAGCTATTTATTTTATGAAACTATTAAGAAAATGCATATAACTTCCAGCTGCTATATAATATTCGCGTTAAAGCTATGTTTTGTTGTACAAACTACATATGAATGTATTAATTATTATAGGGAGCCACTATTGACCTGCTATACCGCGCTATTGACTACATTGGAGGTGTTACTAATGATCCCAAACGGTATTGGTTGATGTTATCGGCTGTTCATTATTTACCACAATGTGAGACGCCATTGGTTGAAGGTAAAGGCTGTTTATGTATCTTGATGCCTTAAAAGGCGACCGATGATTAGATGCCGGACATAGTCGCTCAGACAGTTGGGCTAGTCACAACTACGGATAATTCATCGTAACTAGAGTCAGTGTTGTGTTTCTGTATCGGTTAACGTTTCATTTGATTGTTTTTGGTGGATTAATGGTGGATCATTATGGATGACGTCATATTTTATATAGACGCCTTTTTATAGCTGCCCCGATATATACATTATCTCGACATATATCTCATTAATTGATCAAAAATATGACGGACTACACAATAATGATACAATTTATAAATATGATATGTACACAGGCTGTTATACTATGCGTTGCTAGTCTGACGCTAGTCGCGTAAGCGCAATCGGTCACGCTTATTAGCATGTCATGGCTCGAAGTTATAAGTTTATCTTTATCTTACCTCCTTACTTATAACAAAATACCGCGTCTTAAGAAAATTCCACTTCAAAAAATTGAATAAATTACATAAATATACTATACGACATAACGAAATATTCAATGCACGTCTTTAGTAATTTGTGTAATTAGATATTCCCAATAACTATGAACAAAGCTCTTTGAATACTTAAGCAATCAAGTTATCAAAATCTCTCAAAATTAACTTCCTTTAATAAAACTAACATCACACTGTATACAGCCACGTTCCGGTCTACTTGCCCAGTTGCCAGTTGCGGCGAGTTATGTAACACCCTGTAGCAATACAGTAGATATTTTTATTACCCCCCTACTTTATTCGCTACTTAATCGATTTGATTTTAATGAATTATTCGAAATTATTTTCTGAGATACTTTAATTATACATTAACCGTGTTATTACAAAAAAGTGCTTAAAATAGTTGGAACACAAAAGAGTGTCTTACTCTTATTTACAGATGGACATTATTTAAATTGAAATATTCTCTAACACTTGTCTAAGTTAGTTCTCATGTTGTTGTTGTGATTTTTTGTTTGTTAGTGTACTTAATTTAGTAAAAATAAATAAATTAAACAATTTTGGAGCTTCACGAGTAGATAATAAATACTAATATATGACACGAGTTTTTGGCGGGATTTTAGTCTTTCATGTATTGGATTTTATACTTTATTCATAATCTTGTGTTTATTTGACTCTATGTTGTGTAAATTTGGTGGTGTTTTACGTAATATAGTTAGTTTATTGTGCATAAGTGAAGTGAATGGAAAATAATACTACGGAGTATGAAATTCTGAGATGTCACAAAATCTCCCTGGAAGGTTCTAGCGAGGGATCCACCATCTTGTTAGAATATTGATTCACACGATGCTTAATATTGAAATGATCGCACGATACTTGTGATATTATTGACTACGTGACAATGGCAGTAATAATCGGAAAGATTGAATGCCAATAATAAAGTTAAAAAAAAGACACTGTTGACATCTGACAGTGTATTTAATCTGTCATTATACTGTTGTTCCACCTTACGCAATTGATCGTAATATAAAAATCTTATAAATTGCTTATTTTAATTATTTTCTATCATTTTCCTTTAATTTAAATATCACAATATCAATAATGATAATCAATTTAACATATAAGAAGTAAATTTTCTTAATGAAGATCTGAACATAAATATTATTCATAAATTGAAATTGTTCGCAAAATATCTGTGTTTAATGAAACTTTTTTGAATGATGAGTTTGAATTGAACGGATGCTATCCAGAATTACTGCATGAAAATACAAATCACATGTTTAGCTAGAGAACGCTTGGAAAAACTTTTGTATACAAGTATTTTATACATTACTTCAACTAGATTTAAAATTACTGCTTAGTAAAACTCGTGTTAAACCCGTGTTTATTTTTGTTTTTGTAATAAGACCATAAATGTTGTTTGCTTTGATTTTTATATACTTTCAAGGTACGTGTGAGTTGTAAATATCATGTCTCTCTAACCAGGTTTTTTAGATATGTTGTAGTGATGAGTAAACGAGACCTACAGAACCTATTGTTAGACGATATTGTGATGAAATGCTTTTGTAGTGGTAGAGCCAAGTTGAAGCTATTATTGTTTTCAGCACAAATGGGTCGGCTCATCCGGGGAAGCACCACCCTCTCACAGAAAACCGACGTGAAGTAATAGTGCTTGCATTGTTGCGTTTCGTTCGGTCAGTGAGAGAGCCGGAGACCCACCTACCCTCCCTCCTTCCCTTCCTGCCCCTTCCCCACCCCCCTCCCAAATACAGGTTGGCAACGCACTTGCGACTCGCCTGGTGTTGCAAGTATCTATGGACGGTGGTGATCACTTAAAATCAGGTGACCCATCTGTTCATTTGCCTCCTATGATATAAAAAAAAAAATAATATAGTTAAAAAAATCATTAACCTGCTAAAATAGTCTAATTTCATATCAAAATAAACTTATAACTTCAGCCAAATCACGTCAGTAAATATACACGATCCCACAAGTATATACAGTTTAAGTGTAAACATGCAATAAACTAAAACTTGCGACACCCATGGTGTTGCTAGTGCTTCTGCACGGTGGTGATCACTTAACATCAGGTGACCCACCTGTTCGTTTGCCGCCTATGATATAAACAAAGATGTCTTGGTGCAATATTGGAAAAAGCCGCTTTGCGTGTTTTATTCATCTTTTAATTCGTTTTCAATTGTGATAGAGTAACGTCTCTACCACTGTCTTCTTCAATTTATAATGTCGACAAAAAAATAATGATTAAAAAACGAATTTTAACGCGAAAAAGGTCATCATGAGCGCTTAAAGTTAAAACAGAAATGCTTGATCGTTTACGCATTAGAGAGTCATGTGCATCCATATCAAGCTCATTCAATAACAACGAATTAACTGTACGATCGCAAAAAAAAGGAAAAAGTATTTCAAAATTATCAAAGATAACTAATCAAAATGGTCAAAAACATCAATGAGATGATTTTTTATATATATGTTTTTTTTTGTGACCTAGTAACGTATCCACTATAATCCCAAATAAATTACCATTCCATATTCACGGTTTCTGTATTCGCGGCCTATTTAACGGAACGTATACCCCGCGAATAACGAGCTTTTACTGTATTTACAAATACATAGGGCACATTTCATGCAAAAAAGTACTCTAACATCATTAAATATACTTCAATGCGAGCGAAGCCACGGCAAAAAACTAGTATTACAATAAAGTTATTTATATACCGTGACTAAATGAAGCAAGAGAAACACTATTTACTTTTATTTGGTAAGGCGAGAGTCTTACATCTAGTGTCTTGTTATATATTTTTTGAAGTTTAGAAGTAATACGTGGCTTGCATAATTTAATAGTTTGCTTTCAAATTTACACAGAAATAAATTTAAATGTTTCAGATGCTTGTATGAAACGGTTAATCGAAACATCAACTAATTATATAAATGTTTTGCTATAATGGTGACTTTTCTTCTGGATATGAGATTCTTTTTCAACTATTGGGTAACGTTGATGGCGACTTGGCAATTATTTTCCATTAAAAAAATTTGATGGTGGCACCTTCAGCAAGTTGAAATCCAAAGAGGAAATACAAAATTAACTAGCGCTATTTTTGAAGTGACAATTTCTGTAGGCGCGTTGAACGGTATTTGTTTTGAGCAGGAGATAAAGTTATGGTTTCGCGTTAGCGACATGGTACAAAGCGTGACCGCTTGTATTGCGTTTTAGCGGCCTGTGTAAGGGTATATTGTTTTTTATTGAACTTTACAGCTCATGGTATGTTGAATTAATCAATAAACTATATATAATTATTGCTCAGAATGCCGAAAATCTACATTAATTTACTTATTAATATGTGTTATGTGTATGGTGGTACATGACCAAAAAATGTCATGGGTTTTTTTGGATGACGTGACATCGTAATGTGGTAATAGGTTACAAAAGGAACCAGGAATGCATAACTTTGAAACAAGTGTTAGCATGACTAATATTCTAAAGAAAGCAAAAGCAAATAATAACAGAATTATTCCATTGTAAATCATTTTCTCGGAAGAATTCAAATGCGAACCCCTCATTGTCTTCGAGGTGGTCATATGTCAAATTGCTGATGTCGGCTTTATTTGGAAGCACCTGATTGATACTGGTAATTTAATCATGAATCATTTTATTAGTTAGATACAACTAGTAACTAAATACAGTATAATATGGTAAAAGTATTCATGTGCATTGTTTATCTTGTAAGTTTGAAAATCAATACAGGCGTTTTAAAAGGTGTTTTCTCAATAGCAAATAGTCAAAATTTTAAAAATTAAAGACAATTGTTTTTTTTATATCATATAGGTGGCAAACGAACATGCAGGTCACCTGTTGTTAAGTGATCACCGCCGTCCATAGACACTAGCAACGCCAGAGGAGTCGCAAGTGCGTTGCCAGCCTGCGTTTGGGGTAATGGAGAGAAAGGAAAAGGGGAACGGAGAGGAGAGGAAAGGGTAGAGGAGATGGGTCTCCGGCGATCTCACTGACCGAACAAAACCCAACAATGCAAGCACTCTTACTTCACGTCGGTTTTCTGTGAGAGGGTGGTGCTAACCCGGACGAGCCGATCCATTCATGCTGAAACCAATAATACCTTCAGCGTGGGTCTACCACCTAAAAGAGTTAGTAGAGTAAAAATTGTTGTTGAATCTTTAATTAAATCTAAAGACGATTATACATTTTTTAATAATAAGCTTTGAACTAAAATAGCGCAACCTTCATTGGAATTAATCGTAAGCACAGGCGCTCAGTCTAACCGATTATAAAGTGTGAACCGTGTTAGTTTGTTTACAGTATAAATCCAAATTAATTATTTTTAGATATAAATAATAGAAAATTTACTAACGACATTGACATGTAAAAACTAACGATCTTTGATTTAATTAAAGTATATAGTAAAAATTTTTAAAGCCACGCCGCGATTCGCCACTGTCTTCACCGCTGTGGAAAATTTGAAATGACTTCGCTGCTATCCAGATAGGTTACAGCAGTTATATCTAACACCAGTGTTATTTTTTATTTCGCGTCTTCCTCTGCATTTATATCTTTATATACGATTAAGTTCTGCTCGTGACTACGTTTGCGTAGAAGGTGAAATATTTAAAAAAAATACGTACCTTAACACCGGTTTTCAAACATTCTTCATCGGCGCTCCGCTCCTAATGGTCTTAGCGTTATAATATGTAACCGTAGCCTTCCTCGATAAATAAACTATCTAATACTGAAAGGATTTTTCTAATCGGACCAATAGTTTCTGAGATTAGCGCGTTCAACCAAATAAACAAAATCCCCAGCTTTATAAATCACGTTTATAAGTCGCATCATCATTAAAATTACAAAAACTTTTGATAGAGTGAACCGATTTTAATAAAAGAAAAACTAAATGTTACCCTAGAATATGTTTTATGATTGGTGAGGTTTTATCGTACACGCAGTACTTTAGCAGTGATGCGTGTCCAAACAAACAGACAGACAGATATTTTTTAAAATATTTTTTGAAATTTTATATTACTTATTTCAAGGCGTTTTTGGGGTGTAAGGGGTGTCGAGTAACATCTTAAGACTTGAGACACGACAAGCCAACCTCACCTGCACGTGGTGCACCCTGCTGAATAACGAACGAGGCAATGGCGAAAGCGGGATGGTAGGGTTTTACAGCCCGACTGGGTCGCAACCACCATGCATGCAAGCCCGTCATAGTGACTCGCTTCTGCGCGTCGCGTTTCGGGATCAGTCTGTGCAAATCCAGTACCAGGTGACTCGTCATTATGGCCGGCATGACAGCGGCGACCGGCGATGGATAATCTGTTTCTCGGTGGTTGCTGATGTTTTTGGATTGTACTATGCTTAACATCAGGCATAGTGCAGTCACAATGTCGTGCTTCGATAAAAAAAAAAAACTATCTGCAATATTACTTTTTCGCATAAATCTAAAAAGTAAACACGTTAGATTTACATTCTCATCATACGTATAAGAGATATATCAACAATATTAATAACACACAACACAACACATTTTTTTTTTAAAGTGCGCGAAACACTACGATTCGACAGAAAATAATGTGCTATATATAGATTTCAACGTTTCCTTCTCCCTCCCCCTCTCTATGTATATTTTTTGAATACATTAAAATTATACTATATCATTCTCTCACAACCTAAGACCTATATACACATTTATCTATTTTTAGTTACATATTATCCTTTCAGAAAATCCAACTCACATCGTCTCAAAATAAGTTATCATTCAAAATAACACGGAAAAAAATGTATTTGAATCATCATAATCATAGTTTAATAAACTAGAAGGACACGCAGTCATTGAATGTACCTACACGTTAGTTTTTACTAGAAACTGCATGTTTTATCGGTCACCGATCTCTAATGCGCAGTTTTTTTCCCCGCTGAAAATGCATTTGCAGTGATAACAACCGCCAACTTAATGTTTACCCAGTAAATAATCGCATAGATTATGGAATCTACTTACATGTGGAGGTACTCTTCACTTCCTGTATAATTCACTTACAAAACCATAGCAAAATCAAAAATAAAAACACTTTGTTCAATTTAGGCCCTAACTGGACACTTATAAGGGTCAAAGCTACCACCGGTTCGGAAAACAACCTAGTCTTCGAGAAGAACCGGCAAGAAACTTGATCTGGTTTATCTTTTGTAACAAATATACATATAACAAATAACAAATATATAACATTGCTTACATTGTTGCGTTTCGTTCGATCAGTGAGAGCGTCGGAGGCCCATCTATCGTCACCTTCCCCATATCCTCTTGCCTTTCATTCTCTCCCCCCCCCTCCCTCCAACACAAGCTGGCAGCGCAATTGCGACTCCCCTCGTGTTACAAGTGTCTATGGACGATGGAAATCACTTAACATCAGGTGACCCACCTGTTCGCTTGCCTCCTATGATATAAAAAATCCAGACATCGCCATCGTTTATATGTGATCCACTCTATGATAGTCTTTTGAGACCAAAACCCGCTTCATATGGCGCTTAAATTCACAATCCGGCAAATCGGTAATACCCCTTGGGACTTTGTTGTAAAACCTAACACTATTATTTTAAAAACTGTTATTGGTTTTAGTGGAACAACCAGTTTGTCACAGTTTTTAGTATTTAGATTATACCAGTTTTTTAAGAAATCCAGCTTTTCAAGGCGCTCGCGGGAATACCTTAAATCATCAAGAATGTATTGGGAGGGTAGAGTTAAGATATCAAATTCCTAGAAGTATTTAAGAATTCGCGAGGTGCCATGTTGTAAATTCGCGAGGTGCCATATTGTAAATTCGCGAGGTGCCATATTGTAAATTCGCGAGGTACCATATTGTAAATTCGCGAGGTGCCATATTGTAAATTGCTCGAACAGAATGTCATAAGACATTAAGCTATGGAAGTAAGCGAAATAGACTTACCTAACAGTGGTAACTCAGTTAGCTGGCGAATCTTAAGTACTGCAAATGCAGCGGAACTTAATTTGCTTGCCAATTATTTAATTTGAGGGTTAATGAGGTCCCCATTGTAATTTTGAATCTAGTGGATTTTAAAGCTGGATTTATAGGTGGTAGTACCACGCTGAAGATATCACTGGTTTCTGCATGAATGGGTCGGCTCGCTCTCGGTACTACCACCCGACCCACAGAAACACCAACGTGAAGTAACAGTGCTTGCATTGTTGCATTTCGTTCACTCAGTAAGATCACCCGAGATTTACTTCCCCTCCCCTTCCCTCTTCTTTCCCCACCCTCAAATACAAAATGGCAACGAATTTGCGATTCTCCTGGTGTTGCTATTGTCTGTGGACGGCGGTGATCACTAAACATCTGGTGACCCAACATTTCGTTCGCCTCCTATAAGATATAAATATATCATAAAACATATATCTGACATAATAATCACGGCAGCTTACGACATATTGGCGATTTTAAACTCTGAGAAATCCAGAGTTCTATATTTTAATACTATGTAAATTTAAATAACTATTACAAACTGGTCATCTCATGTTTCAGCTTTAGCAAGACCAGTAATGTTGTTAGTTTTACAACTAAGTCCCAAATAACATTACCGACTTGCCGGATAGTAAATTCAAGTAGTATAAAGTTTTTATCTCTAATACTAATGCAGTAATATAATAGGCAATGTATAAAATTAGCACACTCTGTACATCCACCAAAATGGTTGTAAATGTTTTAACTGTACTGTTGTAATTCCTAGTAATGTAGGAATACTAGCGGGGTTGGCGGACGTTGTCCTCTCTTAATCTAACGGGTTAAATATTGTTAATATTTTTTTTTTTTCGAAATGACTACGCTATTGACCCAGCAAGGTCTTAACAGCTTCACCGGACTACTAAGGCGAGCGCTTAAGGCACTCAGCCGATTTTATTTTGGCAACCAGCTCAAGGGTGCACGGCACACTTCGGCTTGGCTGTTGCCTGTTGCATGCAAAATCGCGACCTCTCTTAGCTAGCCTAACTAACTATTCATATACGTATGAGTTGTTGAAACGTATATGTGTACCAAGCATACACGCCTCAACAACTCCTCTATATATATATTATCGGAAAATTGAGAGATTTTCAGTTCGATAAGGAAAAAAAGTAAACCCTTCCACTTTCATGTGTAAGCGTGTCGGCGTGCACGTGTGTGTGGGGGTGATCGTGTAGTGTTGTAGCAGTGATGTATATTTGTGTGTCACCGTATCGCGCAAGCAGCGCACTCAAGGGCTCCCTACAGAGGGATCGAACCTAGCCTTGAGCCGCTGCCGTGGGAGGCCTAATCGGGTGTGCGGGAGCGAAATTAACCCCCAGACCGCAGAATATTGTTAATATAAATTGTGAATATAAACCATTACTGAAACCACCTGAACACTCACAAAAAATCATCAAAATCTGTCCAGCCGTTTAGAAGGAGTTCAGTCACACGCGGAAAGAAGAACAATTAAATACATAAAGATGTAAGTTACAAAGATAAACTTGATCTAATTTCTTGCCGGTTCATCTGGAAGACTGGGTTGTTTGTAGTTTGACGTTCATAAGTACCTTCTTAGGGCCTAGACTGAATAAAGTATTATTGATTTTATGTTTTGGCCGTAACATATTTATTATGACGGCATTTTTTTTTTATATCAAACGAGGCAAACGAACTGGTGGGTCACGTGATGTTAAGTGATCACCACCGTCCATAGACACTAGGAACATCAGAGACGTCGCAAGTGCGTTGCCAGCCTGTATATGGGAGAAGGGGGAGGGGAAGGAAAGGGAAAAAAGGAAAGAGGAAGGGACGTGGGCCTCCGGCTCTCTCACTGACCGAATGAAACACAACAATGGAAGCACTGTTATTTCTCGTCGGTTATCTGTGAGAGGGGTGATACTACCCCGGAGGTGCCGACCCATTCATGCTGAAACCAAAAATAGCTTCAGCGGGGCTCTACCACCTACCCTACGGCATTTAACACACTTGCATAAATCAATTTATTTAGTACTCCTCTGATTTTGATTGTGATTAGATATCTAAATTATCAATATTACATTGTCTACGCGCGTTATTTAATATCTGTACAAATATATTTTATGTATGGAAGAGAAACATACCAAAGAAAATTGAAACTAAAAATATACTTCACTTACAATTTTTTTAAATCTTTTTAGTGCCTACAAAAGTCGTGATTTTTTTAACTTGAATAACTGTACATTAAATGATGATATCGATATAATCCTCTTCTAGATAAGGACAAAGTGTTTGAGTAGCCAAAATAAAAAAAATCTAGATCTTTAAAAAAAACCTACATAATAATGAAACTCAAATATTAATGACTAGTTTCCGCCCACGACTTCGTTCGCGTGGAATAGATACACTAACACTAACTAACACGCAGGAGTTCTTAAAAGGAAAAAACATCCCGATTTTAAAATATTTTTCATCTGTGCTCCGCCCCTATTGGTCTTAGCGTGATGATATATAGCCTATAACCATTCTCGATGAATGAGCTATATAATACTAAAAGAATTATTCAAATCGGACCAGTAGTTCCTGAGATTACTCCCTACAACGTCACAACGTCACAACATCACAAACTCACAAACTTTACCTCTTTATAATATTAGATTTATGGCCGAATCATGATCACTTAACGAACACTAATAATTATAACTAGGCTAGAAAGTGAAATACAAAATTGAATCAAACAAACGACGCTCTAAAACTTATGAACACAGTTTGTGAATACAGGATATTACTCTATTTGTAAACATAGAACTAACTGTGTTTAAATTTTATTTGACATTAAAATTCTTAGGAAAAGTAACTACATAAAAAAAGTTAATAATGATATTCTACAAAATAAATAAATGTAATTGTCATTCGCATTAATAACATCGTCGATTACTAATTCATATCTATAAAATCAGCCAAAATCATAATAAATCAATTTTTTATGCAATAAAGACTTTCATGATGAAATAGTAATAATCATTTTGCAAATTATAATATACTCATAATAAACTCGTCACATAAGCATGTTGCGACATCTAGAAGCAAATTGCTATACTAAATGAGATCGTATATCTCTACAAAGTACGCCGGTTGTATAATAGATGTCGCTGTCCAAATAAAATGTAATTTTATACACAACTGAATAGTGGATATTTGGACATAATATTTTTTATATATTAACGTTTGAGTTGTAATATCATTAACACTGAACAATAAATATTAATTATTTTATTGCTAAAATTTGGTGACTATTATTTATTTATATTGTTATGCTATTTAATTATTTTTGTAAATAATAAACATAGTAACAAGATTATTACAACATAGAAAATTAGCGAAAGTTATATATGTTCTAATCTTTTTATACATCTATGTTAAAAACATTGTTGATCAAGTAAAAAACATATGTTTCCGCCCGGGATCGAACCGGGGGCCTTCTGCGTGTTAGGCAGATGTGATAACCGCTACACCACGGAAACCGATGACGATACTTTGTAAATTATGGAACTAGGCCTAACTTTATATACACTACATCTGGTTACTAACGTGTCAAGAATATTTATAGTATTTTTTACATAATATAAATATGCGCTGATAATTTTAGTTGGATGTGGCAACGTGACTGCCACGTTACTAATATCAGAAGGTCTGACACAGAATAAAATATCTAACTCTTTTTTTTTTCTCGAACTGAAAACGCTGTTGACCTGTAGGGGTCTTTACAGCTTCACCGAACTATTGAGGCGAGCGCTGAAGGCACTCAGCCGATTTGGGATGTTTGGGCGACTAACTCAAGGGTGCACGGCACACCTCGGCTTGGGCTGTCGCCTGTTTTGTGCAAAAATCGCGACCTATCTGAACTAACCTAAGCTTAGCTATCTTGATATACGTATATGAGTTATTGAAACATGCATGTGTACCAAGCATGCGTGCCTCAACAACTCCTATATGTATTTTGTCTAACTCTGTTTATGCTAACTACTAATAAACGCTTTGGCAGCAGGTTTACGAATTCCTTTTTTTCGATCTGACTACACTATTAACCCAGCAAGTTCAGCGCTTCCGGACTACTAAGGCGAACCTTAGCTCACTATTTATACATATATGAATTGTTGAAACATATATGTGTACCAATCATACATACCTCAACAACTCTTATATATATTTCATATCTGATAATTTTCTGAACTATTTTAGTTCGATAAGAGAAAAACAAAATCCTTCCACTTTTATGTGTAAGCGTGCACGTGTGTGGGGGTGATATGTGCAATGTTTTTTTTTTTTTATTGTAGCACGGCAAAATGACTGCACTATGCCTGATGGTAAGCACAGTGTAATCCAAAAATAATAGCGACCACCGATTGACACACTATCCATCGCCGATCGTCACTATCATGCCGGCCTGCAAAAAGCTGGATATGCACAGGCTGATCCCGAAACGCGACCCGCAGAAGTGAATCACTATTACGGGCTTTTTCACCATATACATGGTGGTTGCGACCCAGTCGGGCTGTAAGACCCTACCACCCGCCATTGCCTCGTTTGTTATTCAGCAGGGTGCACCACGTGCAGGTGAGGTTGGCTTGGGTGTCTCAAGTCTTATGATGTTATTTGACACCCCTTACACCCCAAAGACCTAAAAAGAAAAAACCTAAAAAATGTTGTTGCAGTGATGTAAGATTTTGTGTCACTGTACCGCGCGAGCAGCGCACTCAAGGGCTCCACGCCGAGGGAACGGACCTATGCTTGAGCCGCTGCCGAGGGGGGCTTAATCTGGCGTGCTGCGTGTTAGCGTTAGCCCAAAGTCTACGACCGCCTAGTGGTAGCAAAACCTCCTTAAAGGGGTCGTGAAGCTTAAGGTGCAAAAGGTTGGAAAAGCTACTCTAGTAAAAAATAATAAAGTTTGAAACTATTTACTAAGAAAATTGTTAACTAAAAAACGTAATCATTTGTATCAAATTAACAAAAAAAAAAAAAAATTTAGGAAAACTCTTATATATTTACTCGAACCCTAATTATTAAAATGAATAAATATGTTGAATTAAATATTTCTCACAAAATAAAATACATGAAAAAAAAAAACCAACGGGTAGGGGGTTCGTTAAATATTTCTTGATACTAAAGGGGTCAAAAAAAAATTGAAAAACACTGTCTTTTAAGTATTTGTATTATATTTGTATTTGTATCATTTATGATAAAACATTTTAAAATTACGTGCAAACGAAAGTTGTTTGTGTAAGGATTTACGTAGCTTCTGGGTGACTTCAATGAACTGTAAATATAGATGCGTCACAAACTGGTTCTAACTCTTTAAGATGACATTAGTGCACGGAAACTATGCGGAGCTGGGGCGGACTGTTAGTCTTAAAAAATTAAAGTACCTTTCACGCCTATCTATCATCTTATTATATAAAAATACTGTATATAAATAAAATAAAGGTGTTAATAAACATAAAAAAATGTTTGTCCACAATGCTCTGAAACTATTCAATCGATCTTCATGATTGTTGGCAAGAATGTATAATTAGGTACAACTTGAGAGATAGGATAATTTATATTTCAATCAATGGCCTCAGTATTTATTAATTACAAATTAAATTATTGTCAATGTTGATTATTGTTATTAATTATAAGTTTCATCAGTCTCAAACAGATGGCGCTTTAGATTAATTTGTTGATGGGAAACTGTAGGATCGACTGTTATGTATATCTCATGGATGGCGCCGCGCAAATACTCAATCATAATTTTAATTCAACATGTAATAACCGAGCCACAGCAACACGTGGCCTAGTCAATTAGTATCTAAATATATATAGGGCTATTTTGCCCTGACATATAAATTAATCTCTACCAAAATAAGAATAAAGTGTTGTATGTATTTAAGCGCATTAACCAATTATTTTGATGTGTTTCTAATTGTCATGCCAAGCTTTATATAGAAGAAAATATTTAAAATGTGATGCGAAAAATTGACAAAATAGGTTACAAATTCTACATACAAAAAGTTAGTGGGTAAGTGAGACAGAAGATGACAGATAAACTGAATGAAAATCAATTGTTTAATTGTCTTTTTCCAGTTTTATTTTTGGCAACCGACCTTCTAGTTCATTAGTACTGACATTGACGAGTAGGTAATGGATAGTGCATATTTTCTGCGATAATTTCAATACACTTAGAGTAGTAGGTGGCCGTCATGTTAGAATTTTCCAAAAAGGTGGTAGAGCCACGCTGAAGCTATTATTGGCTTTAGTATGAATGGGTCGGCTCGTCCGGGGTAGTACTACTCGACCTACGACGAAAACCGACGTGAAGTAACAATGCTTGTATTGTTGCGTTTCGTTCGGACTGTGAGAACGCCGGAAGCGAACCTCTCCTCATCCTCTCCCTCCCCCCAAACGCATGCTGAGAACGCACTTGCGACTCCCCTGGTGTTCCAAGTGTATGTGGACGGTGGTGATCACTTAACATCAGGTGACCCACCTGTTCCTTTACCTCCTATGATATAAAAAAAAGTTTCTATGGCATCTCAAAATCGATTCTGCAAGGTATTATTTTCTATCCACTTCACTTATGAACAAAATATGGAGTCAAATAACACAAGATTATGAATAAAATATAAAATCCACCACATGACAGACTAAAATCCCGCCAAAACTATCAATCACCATATTATTTCGTGTTTCGTAATTAAAACTTATTTAAATACAATCCTGCAAGTTTATTGTTGTCTTCTTCGGAGAAACCTTAAATAATAACTTACATGTATCATATATTTAATGTAAAAAATATACAATAAAACCTGGACAAAGAAAAAATTTATGGGTTAAAAAAGGAATCATATAAATCGGGTCAATGCTTTTCAAGTTATAAGCACACTGACATACAGAGAGACAATATTTTTTATAGTTAATATCAACAGGTATTCAATTGTCGTCAGTAACTACAGGTTATAAATAAAAATTTATCTATTTAAATATTAAACAGAGATGATTATTTGCTTTAGACTCGAATGTTTATAATGAGGGGAATTAACTGAGGAATGATAGTAGTAACCATATGAGTAATGTTTAGCAGCTAGAGACGTTTAAAACAACTCTATACAAAAATATTAGACACGTATATTAAACCTTAATAAGGCATCTGAAGGGGCTCGTGGGACCGTGTAAATAGTCCCTACTAGATTATGGGGTAAAAATAAAATAGAAAGCGTAAGAGCGGTTGGTGGCCTTGTCTATAAATAGATAAAATATCAAGAACCCCAAATAAAAGCGTGAACTAACCTGCAACTCAGCACCTCGTACGGAGCAGCGGCGTTTCAGGCAAGATGAACGGCGTCTGGATATTCTTATCCAGCTAGGAATGGGGGACGCGGTGCCGATGATATGATTTATCATATAACTTTGAATAATTACAGAAAAAACTTAAAACATTTAGCATAATGCTTTCTTCGACGGCAGTCAGAAGGGAACTTTGTATGAAAAAAAAAACTTGTTAACAAGAAATTTAACCGCAGAAAAAACTGAAAAGCAAAAAATAATAAACCTTTTACTTTATTCATCTTAATAACTAGGTTCTTAAACTAATGTAAGTATACCTAAGTAATTTTAAGTCGGCGCCAATCAAGCAAATTAATTAATTACGTAAAGCGTGATGCGCGGCGGCGGCGCAGCGTGACACACCCCTTGTATGCCGAGCGCTTACGAAACAACCCGAACGGGCACACACGTTACTGCTGGAGATTTCACATTGCATTTTTAATTTGATTCGGTTATTTGTGTGAATTTAAGTAATCTAATGATCTTTGTTCATTGATTGTTTGGCGCCGACTCAAAATTTCTTAGGTATACTTACATTAGTTTAAGAAATTAGTTATTAAGATGAATATAGTGAAAGGTTTATTATTTTATGCTTTTCAGTTTTTTCGGCGGTTTAATTTTTTTTTTTTTTATATCAAAGGAGGCAAACGAACAGGTGGGTCACGTGATGTTAAGTGATCACCACCGTCCATAGATACTTGCAACACCAGGAGAGTTGCAAGTGCGTTGCCAACCTGTATGTGGGAGGAGGGTGGGGAACGGGCAGAAAGGGAAGGAGGAAGGGGAAGGGGAAGGTAGGTGGGTCTCCGGCTCTCTCACTGACCGAACGAAACGCAGCAATGCAAGCACTATTATTTCACGTCGGTTATCTGTGAGAGGGGTGGTACTATCCCGGAGGAGCCGACCCATTCATGCTGAAACCAAAAATAGCTTCAGCGGGGCTCTACCACCTACAAAACTTTTTTAAAAGTTTTTATTTTATAGTTTTTTGTGGCTACGATCTTACTAATTACTAGATGCTTAATTTATTTGTAACATACAACTCGGAAGCTGAATTATAAATCAAGCCCTGTTTTCCTACCCTTGGGGTTGATTTTTTCATGTTTATATGTATATGGAACCAACTTCTGGGTATACTCTTTCAAATCTAAGGATAATAACTTAATTCGGACTATTATGTCTGAAGTTATGCGCGGTCATAGATATAATCAGTGCGTGATTAATGAAACATTCTCGATTTTCATACCCTTAGAGTTGATATTTTTTCCCCAAATTTAAATGGGACCAACTTCGGAGGATACCCTATCCAATAAATTTTTAAAATCGTACCATACTGTAAAAAGTTATGCGTGATCATTATATATGTGTGTATATACGCGACGAATTTAGTCGGTTTAAAACAAATTGGTGCGGTGCGTCAAATTTGCAAATTGTTACTTTTTTCTTCTCGATCCGATTTTTCTTCTGTTTGTCATACTCACATTCAACAATTTTCAGATTTGAAGCGTCCATACTTGATCAATGAGATCCAGACCAGAAACACATCTCATTGTCTGGACCGCAGCTATTAAATTTATTTATAAGAGGCCAACCAGTGTCTGTAGTCAAAACTTTAATTTTTGACAGCCTTTTACATTAAACTAGCTGTTATACAGAGGTTCGTCCGCGGTGGAAATACCAAAACGGTTGAACCGATTTTCTTAGGACTCTCATTTGCAAGTATCTGACCCTATAAGTAGTAACTTAGGGTATTTTATTTTAAAGTAACACCCGCGATTTCGTCCGGGGTGGAATCTACAAAGCGTTAGACAGATTTTCTTGGTCACTGGTAGTTACCTAAATTCATATTATTTTATTTTAGACCAACTGTTACCCGTGACTTGACCCACGTAGAAATTCGTTGATAGCGTGATCGGACGTCGCGTCCATGCAAGTATTTTCGAAACCTAGCAACAGAGCCAGAGCTTTTGGGGGAGGAAATCATTATGGTGAAGCCACAGCATGGTGGTAGGTTTTTTTTTTGAGTACATCTGGCAAGCTTCCATCATCAAGTTGAAAATCAGTTGCCAAGCACCTGTTCGAGTGTTCCAGCAGGTGCAATTGAGAGCCAACCTATTCTGGGTTTAGTGTGTTTACAATTTTATATTATAGGCGAGGTGGGCTTTCGTCGTTCTCACTGACCGAACGAAACGTAATAATGCAAGCACTGTTACTTCACGTCGGTGTTTTTGTGTGTCAGGTGGTACTACTCCGAGCGAGCCGATTCATTCATGCTAAAACCAGTAATTGAAGTTGAAGCTCAACGTGGCTCCACAAAATGTCACATACACTTCGCACTATAATAATCAACATTCTTATAGTTTATTATTTAATTAAACATATAGTGGGCTGCACACGCTCAATACAAAATATCAATATTAGATATACACTAGCCGCTACACTACTAATCACTAGACTGACGTAAGCGCAATACGGTCTGTCACGTTTTACTAGCATATCGCTGTCATGAAACCATAAGTTTTTGTCCTGCCAAGTATACCGCTCAACGCGCTTAAAAAAGTTTTCCCTTCAAAACACTTACTTAAAAAGATTATATGAATTTGAATAAGTCCAGCTCCACGCCTACACAGTTATTCTGAATTTGAAACGTAATACTTCAGTGCAAACAACTCGGTCGTATAAATAAATCAAACTCATTGACGTAGCTTCGTTAACGAACGAAACGGGTGCCGTTCAAATTATTCAATATTCAGTTATTAGTTGATACTTGTTTATATTGGACGTAATAACAATGGATATTTAGAATGTAGGAAACATTAGTTAAAATATATATTAAAATTTATTATTTTTCTTTTGTGATTTTACAAATGAATTACTATTTTAAAAAGTACACTTACCCAGTGGCATTGTCAAAATTCGCTCCTAAAGTCATTTTTATATCACTAATAATCTAAATTTAATATTTTATTTCTTGAATTGATTAATTTTGATGTATAATAAACGTATGATACTTTTATCAAATATTTCTTAGAATTTTGATCAAATTAACGTTTACTAAATTAGGGTTGCGTAACAAAAGAGTAGAAAATAAGTCATTGGTTGTTTGTAATAAAAATAATTTTGTATATACGAGTTTTAATGATACAATTAAAATATAAAGGGAGTGTGACTTTACGTAATATTGGTACAACAAGTGAACAATGAAGAAATATTACTTTATATTCGGTGAAGGAAGTAAAATCAATCAAGTAATATGCGCAGTATTGAGTGAGTAATATCAATTTTATTATTGTTTTAATTTTATGTGTTTTAAAGTGTAGTGTTAATTGTTTTATAGAACCAAATGATCGATATATTTATTTAGTTATTCGAAATGTATCAACAACTTGTAGGTGGTAGAGCCCCACTGAAGCTATTTTTGGTTTCAGCATGAATGGGTCGGCTCCTCCGGGGTAGTACCACCCCTCTCACAGATAACCGACGTGAAATAACAGTGCATTGTTGTGTTTCGTTCGGTCAGTGAGAGAGCCGGAGGCCCACGTCCCTTCCTCTTTCCTTCTTTCCCTTTCCTTCCCCTCCCCTTCTCCCATATACAGGCTGGCAACGCACTTGCAACGTCCCTGATGTCGCTAGTGTCTATGGACGGTGGTGATCACTTAACATCAAGTGACCCATCAGTTCGTTTGCCTCCTTTGATATAAAAAAAAAAAAAAACTGAAACTATTTATGATACTGACATACAATATACACAATACTTGTTACAATGTATATTGTTCCTGATTATAGGCGATTACATCATTCCTACATTCGTATAGACTAACATATATTGTTTTTTTTCTAGTTTAGACAACTAATCCTCAAAATTATTACTACCAATGTCCAGTAGGTAATACTGTTTCAACTACCTTGTAATAATTTCAATGTTCTAACAAATTTGTGGCTCCCTTCTTAGAAATTTCCATGGAGCTTTTGTGGCACTCCGAATTCGTGCTCCGTGATATTATTTCTCATCCACGTCACTTATGCACAATAATCGAATGTCACTATATGTATTATAATAGTATTACCAGCATTATTAGTAATTATTGTGTTATATTTGCTAAAAGAAGCAAGCAGCTCTTGAAGAGGGTTATTATAACAGAATTTAAGAGTTATTTCTAAGCATTCTTTGAGTATGGTTAGTGATTTATCGTTGTACATCGTCCATCTCAGGTTTTATTGTTTATAAACACGTTTATACGTTGCTTATAACGTTTATAAAAACGGTTAGACAAACAGTAATTTACTCCAGTCAACCTTTGTAAGGATATCACCTACAACAATTACAATAATATGACTTTCTTTGCAGTAAACATGCCAGTGTTCGCATACGGAGCCAGTATAGGTTGGATGTCACCTATGACATTGCTCCTACAATCGGAAAACTCTCCACGAAACCCACCTTTAACAGATTATGAAGTAAGTGTCACCTTAATTATTAGCAGTCGGCTAATATTTCGACCGCGAACTCTTTCGCGACTCTATCGTTGCAATCGCCTCTCGATGCGCGCGATAAAGGCCTACTTGAAGCCCCGATTTCGAGCTCCAGCTCGGAGACCGGCTCCGAGATGGAGCTAGACGTAACGGCGTCCGCCGAGCCGACCGCGACCGCGATTCCCGCGCCTTCTGCGCAATTAGATAAAGACGGGTATAGAACCGTCTCACATAAAAAGCGTCGTCCGGCCAGCCCGACGGGAGGATCGCCCGCAGTGTCTTAGCGTTCGAGAGCACTCACGCACGATTTCCGCGAATCCGCCAGCTCTGCGCGACAATGCGCCGCACTAGCGCCGCCGCGCCGGCTCCGGCGAGTCGGCGCATTAAACGCGATGCCGTGTCTACATGACGTACGACCCCGAGCACGCCCACGGACACCGAGACCCCTAGCACTACGACGATCTCCACTTCTGATACCGGATCTCCCGCCTCTACTGACTCCCGCTCGTCTGAACAGGCGAAAGCCGCGGTACTCCGCGCGATCAACGCGCGGCGGACTGCACTCCGTAGGGGCCAATACGAGAGCGATTGTCTCGCTTTCGCCCAGCTGATTTCAGCGGGTGGCCTCTCAGAACAGCTGTCGCGTTGGCTGGCGCTGTATCTGCGCATCGACGAGGCCGAGATCAGAGGAACTGAGCTCTAACCCGACGATGAGAGCGCCCTGAGAGCTGCGTTAGAGAGAAAACTATGCGCACCCGAAATCCCGCGAGTGCAGCGCGACCACCTTGTGCGCCTTGCAGAAGAAGCCACGCGCCGCAAATGTGAGCGTGAACAAGAAGTCCTGCAGGAGCCCAGCACGAGCCACATCGTGCACCGATCGCCCCCACAATCTTCAGAGGTCCATACACCGGAGAGCAAGAGGCATAAGCCCCTCTCGCTCGCGCAGCCTACGGAAACCGCCGCGAGCTGCGAGACGCCACCAACGACTCAGCGGGAGAGCGAGAGGCGTATTCCCCTCTCGCTCACACAAGCTACGGAACTCTCGGTAGTGCGTGTTATACCCGCTGAGAGCCGCGGGGCACCACCCGCAATTCAAGCAGAGGGAAAGAGAGAGCCGACCTGTACCGCTCACACGGCTATACCGTGCGAGAGCGTTGGGGCGCCGCAAGCGTCTGCAGCCTTGCCCTCGCCGATTCAGCCAACGGAACCCCGAACGTCCACGCCTACACCGCAGCAGACGACCTATGCCGCCATGGCGGCCTCACCGAATCCCTCTACCAGAGGAGGACCGATGCCCGGGGGAAGCGCCGCGCCGCCGTCGAGCGAGCTGATCAAACAACGCTGCCCGCCGATCGTAGTGGAGTGCCTGCCCAACTGGCCAGAGCACTTCAAGCGGCTGACGGGCATGCTGGGGCGTACACCGACCGCGCGCGCCTACGGCGGTGGAGTACGCTTCCGCCCGGTGAACTTAGACGAGCACCACGCTATTCAAGAATACCTAAAGAAGCTTGCGGGGGTGAGCTGGCACACTTACGCACCCCCGTCAGAGAGAAACCTAAAGATCGCGATTCGCGGTCTGCCACCGAACACTGATACAGACCAAATCACTGAAGCACTGCGAGAGAAGGGACTCGACGCAGAATTTACCCGACCCATTCAAGCCCGAAGTGGAAGACCGGGCTGCATCTTTCACTCCTTGCTGAGAATAATATCTCAGAGATCGCATCGAAGAAGCCGTTAGTACACTCGGTGATTGGTTTCTTCGATGGCGTATAGGTATCAACCCCGATAAGAGTGCCGCGATACTCTTCGATCCTAGATATCGCGATAACAAGTTAAAGCTCATAAGGCTATACAAAACCGAGATACCTTGGACCACCGAGGTCAAGTATCTCGGCGTCACATTAGACAATCATTTAACGTTTGAGCCACATATTAAGCGAGTGCGAGACAAAGCCGCTATGGTCTTGGGTCGCCTCCATTATTTACTCTGTCAGAAGAGCAAACTGTCCCTCAGACATAAGCTCACAATATATAAAGTCTGTATTCGTTCAATTATGACTTATAGTTGTCCGGTCCTTGCCCACGCGAATAACCTCGATAAGCTTCAGGTTTTGCAGACCCGGGTTCTGTGTAAAATCACCGGTGCTCCTTGGTTCGTCCGGAAGGCGGATATCCACAGGGACCTGGAGATGCCGTCCATCTGGGCGTATATTAAATCACTTACAAATAGCTATTTTAAGCGAGCCGCGATTCATCCCAGTCCGTTAGTGGTATCCGCCGCAAATTACGAACCCGTGCCCAACGCTGGGCGTTATAAAAGACGTCCGCGACACATTTTCACCGACCCTCCCGACGATATCACGTTAGCGAACGATCAGTACCAGCCTGTCCCTCGTAACAGAGCGTGCTCACGCCCACGCCCGCGTAACCACAGATCGCGCCGCCGCGGTCTGGGGGTTAATTTCGCTCCCGCACACCCGATTAGGCCTCCCATGGCAGCGGCTCAAGCCTAGGTTCGATCCCTCGGTAGGGAGCCCTTGAGTGCGTTGCTTGCGCAATACGGTGACACACCCATACATCAATGCTACAACACTACACGATCACCTCCACACACGTGCACGCTTACACGCTACACATCTTGGTGGAAGGGTTATTTTTGTTAAATTTTTTTCCCTTATCGAACTGAAAAACTCTCAATTTTTCCGACAAAAATACATGGAGGAGTTGTTGAGGCGTATATGCTTGGTACACATATACGTTTCAACAACTCAAACATATATGAATAGTTAGCTAGGTTTGCTAAGATAGGTCGCGATTTTGCATGCAACGGGCAACAGTCAAGCCGAGGTGTGCCGTGCATCCTTGAGCTGGTTGCCAATATAAAATCGGCTGAGTGCCTTAAGCGCTCGCCTTAGTAGTCCGGTGAAGCTGTAAAGACCTTGCTAGGTCAATAGCGTAGTCAGAACGAGAAAAAAAAAATAGCAGTCGGCCCGGGTTAAGAGAAATACAAGCGGCTTCACAATAATGAAAAGGGTCCAGAAAAATATGTTTTTCTTTCGAGTTCTCTCTAACAAGATCATATCGGTTTTTAATTAGAAATTTATTTGGCATTTGCTCAGGACATTAATTGTAGACATCTAAAATTCATATTTAAATTTATTAAAGTTACTAAATGTTTATTGTCAAATAGCCATCTAACCTTTGAATCCGAAACTGGTATTTGTTAAACTAAAGATTATATTAACATATTTATGGAATCGTTTTATTGTATTAAAAATTTGGCAACGAAGTATCACATAATTAGCTAAATCTTAAACAGCCTTCTGAACCTAAGCAACAAGAAAGATTCGGTACCTCAAACGGGGTGTGTGTGAAGTTGGCATACAAAGATATCGGAATTGTGAAACAAAA
>JACEII010000121.1:363230-387423 GCA_014332785.1 Antheraea mylitta | reverse complement strand
TATGACTGTATTCTATTGTTGTCTTTAACCAACTTCAACAAAACCACAATCCTGGAGTCAGTCACAATATGATGCTACTAAATACTGATGTGGCACGCTTAGGGTGTCAGTGGTTTTGATAGTGACACGCTTCAGACAGGAACACGGTAAACACTGATACCTAACGAAGGTAGCACTCAGAGATATGATATATAAGCGACTCAAATAATTTAATTGCCTTCTGGTCATACCATGTTCTAGGCTTACTAAAACCATTAACAGTTCTTTAAGGCTAAAGTGCTAGCGTCTATAAAAAATCACAAAGTATATTACCGATTAGCTGGATAGTAAGACCAATTAACATGTCATATGAGGCTTAATTTTTAAAGGCTATATTATAGCGTGGATTAATATGTTGACGAATTTGATGTCTAGAAATGACGTCGCTCTCTTTGTATACGCTAAAAATGAATGTAACTCTTCTATATAAGTGGGCTGTTTGTCTGAAGCAGTTGTAGTTAAGATGTTCATAAACATCTTCTCAGGGCCTAAATCGAATAAAGTATTTGTGTTCTAATTTGAAATTTGCTAAATTCCTTCCGAAACATGGTATTCCTACATTAATATCTCTAAAGTGTTCAGGTTTTCTTGCGTTAACTACTTGTATCGTCAAACGATAGTATTTCTATTTAAATTCAAATTACTGGACTCGGTCTATATTCCACTATTCAACTAACATTACTCCACACTATAATACCAAAAAACATAGAGGGTTGTGTAATACCAGATTACTTTATATTCTTCTACTTCTTCTTCTAGTTCTTCTTCTTCTTCTTTTAGTTTTCGACCACAATGTCACTCGATACTTCAACGATGTGGTTTAATATGGAAGTACAATAAATCTTAGAAGAATAGCAAATTAATGCATAAGTACTTGCGGTGAGACATGCTTGTGCTACTGAACTACACTGTAGTAACTTATCCAGAAAAGCTCCATGTAGGTTTACACATTACTACTCGGTCATCAATGCTGCAAGTCAACACAATTATGTACTCTACTTGTAACGTTGACTTCATTTCATTAATTGATTTTTGCTTCCCAGGGTTGTTGGATAACAAAACTCTCATCAATGGAAACATGGGCATTTGTGTTAGCTAGAGCAATGGTCGGGGTTTTCATGGCTGGCAGTTATGTAACTTGTCCAATGTACACGAAAGAAATCAGTGAGGATGTCACCAGAGGCGTTTTGGGATCTCTGGTAATTCTAATCTTCTTAAAAGTTATACGGTAAATGTTGGCAAGTCCATTAACTTGGCAGAGCTACTTTCCGTTAAACATAAGAAGGGAATATTACGTTATTCGTGTATTCTAGGGGCTTGTAATTCTAATTAAATATTTGGCAGAGCTACTTTCCGTTAAACATAAGAAGGGAATATTACGTTATTCGTGTATTCTAGGGGCTTGTAATTCTAATTAAATATTAAGAAAAAATACAATTAACCTCTAAAGGATCGTAGTTACGAGGTCAGTTATTAAGAGATTACTACTCCTTGAGGGCTGCCATGACATACTACCGTGCGTCAGTTGGTGTATCTGTCGATCAGTGCTGCTTTACATCAGATATAAGTATGATGGTGCTGCCTACAACTTTCCAGAGAACTCCTAGACTTTGTTCATTGTTTCTTGTATTCAAATAATTTCATATAAATTGTACATAATATGGAAACTGCCTTGAAAGAGCGAGGTTTTTATGAATGAGAATATTTGAAAAAAGTGAAAGCAAACGTTTTATACATCTCCATGTAAAAAGTGTTTGAGTGACACAGTAAACACTAGGGAAATTTATAGAAATATTAAAAAAATGATAGATTACATGATTATAATGCAAAGGGAAGTTATGGTTTCATTTTCTTCAACGTTACACCCGTATGAAAACCAGGGTGTGGAATTTATATAATATACATGCGGGTAACACCTACAGAACTATACTATCAGGTTCCACCAAATAAATAAAAAGTTTTAATAAATACCATTTACTTTCAGTTGATTCTCTTCCACACTACCGGAAACCTATTCCTGTATATCATAGGAGATATCCTAAGTTATCGCACTGTATTATGGGTATGCTTGGCGATGCCCACATTCCACTTAATACTGTTCATGATGATGCCTGAGTCTCCATCGTACTTGGTGAAAAAAGGAAAAATAGAGGTAATTGCACGATACTTCCTTAGATAGTAACAAAAAATCTAGGGAATGTAGTTGTTTCATTACTAAATACTAGAAACTGTGAGAAACTGGTTGTCCTATGTTCCAAACTCAGTAAAACCAGTTACAGTTTTTTAGGTATTAGTTTTAAGTTTTACAACAAAGTCCCAAAGCATAACCCTTTTAGCGAACTGTAGGTTTAAGCGCCATATCAAGCGGGTTTTGGGGTGAAAGGTATGTATGAACAACAGTGATATTTGGAATTGATCTTTCTCTGTGCATACACTAAAAACGATTATAGGGTATAATGCATTTTAAATATATACGCTAAATTTGTGAATCCGATCGAGTTTCTTGCCGGTGCTTCTCGATTACTAAGTTGTTTGTCCAAACCGGTGGTCCGACGTTCATAAGTACTTTCTCAGGAATTAAATTGATTAAAATATTTTTGATTTTAGGTTTTTTTCACAAGCGAAACTAATCAGCAGTTTTAACATTCGCAAGCGCCTCAATAGGGCCTAAATTGAATTAAGTATTTATGATATTGATCTTTGGTGGCCGCATTTGTGCGAATAACAAATTTAAGTATAAATATGTATTATAGATAGTTACCAAATTTAGATTCGTATCGTAATATTGTTAGCTTGTTTTGTATTAAACTTTTGATTATATTACGATCAAGCCAGAACTTTCTTACGCCTATAATCAGTGCGGTCAAAAAGATTAACAAGGACTGCACAATTTTTTTCTTCATGTGTTTATTATTATTATCTGTAGAGTACAAATAGTGTAGATTGAGAAGTATATGGAATAGAAAAGAGTTTCGACGGTATCTTGGAATGTCACGAGTGCATTTTATATTCTATTCATGTTCTTGTGTCATTTGCCTCTATAATTTGCACTCTTATTGTGTACAAGTGAAGTGGATGAGAAATAATACCATGGAGCATGAATTCTAAATTGCCACAAAAACTCCCCGGGAAGTTCTGACAAGAGGGCTACCGTCTTGTTAGAACATTGAAGTGACCACAACAAACTTGTAATATAATTACCTATTTGACAATAGCAGTAATAATATACGAAATGCTTGGTTGCCAAAAAAAAATAGGGAATGGAGAAATAAAGAAAATAATTAATGTTACATTTTTTTTCTTCATAACACGTCAATCTACTAACGTGTCCATTATCGTCAGTGTCCACTAACCAAGAAAAAAATCAATTAAGAAACAGAGAAAGACGTACTTAACTCTTATATATACACATTCAGTAGAGCTCACAAAAAATCGTTTTGCCTGGGTACAAATTTCATATGCATATTTTCCAACTGGAAAGTGGCTCAAGCCTTATTTCGATCACCCTGAGTGGAGTCCTCGAGGAAACTGATATGGTGATACAATGACCCTGAATACTTCAAATCACTAGTTCAATAACAGAACACGGGTCACCCTCAAACGTGCACACATATATATACGGAAACGTACGGTAAAAGGGTTTTTATTTTATTTGTCCCATGAATTGTTATGTATGAATAGTTAGCTTAGTTCAGTTTAGACAGATTCGCAGTGTTGTACCCAAGGCAACAGCCCAAGTTGAGGTTCGGCCATACTGGCACCCTTAAGCTTGTTGCCAAGCGGTGAATTGCCTTGAGCATTCGCCATAATAGTCCGGTGAAACTGTGAAGGCTCGTCGTGGACGTGTAATTAAAACAAAACCTAAAAGTTTATTTCAAAATCCTTCAAATGTTTTCTAAGGCGATGTATTTAGGTAAATAAATAATATCTAAACCGTAAAGTACCTAAGTACATATTTCAAATTATGTTTACATTACAATTACGTAAATGTTATATGATGTAAATCAAACAAAAAATGTACACAAACAAATAAGACAACGTAAGATAATTCACTTAAGTTCCACAAATACAAAGATTGTAAAGGTATCTACAGGTGATAATAGCATTTATTATAGTGATAGTAGATATGATACATTTTCAACAATAAACTAATATTTGTCATTAGATGAAGAACTATATATTACATAGTTTTTACTTTTAATATTTTAACTATTATTCACACATAATAGGTCTTTACCTATGAAATTGCCGTTGTGCAGTACTGGCCATTTCAAATCAAAACAATTTTTGTTTGGCTAAGAATTCTAATTTCAAATTAATTTTATTTAAAACCATTGAATTCTTTTTCCAAAAGTAGTCATTTGTTTATTGATTAGTGTTACATTTTCATCGCATTTCAAACTTTTTTGTCATCATGGATACATTAAAAAATCGAGTAATTATGGGATATGAGTACCGTCATGGCAGCAACGCGGCACAAGCGGCACGCAATATCAACGACGTTTACAGAGCTAACACTACAAACCAACGCACCACCTGTTATTGGTTTGCGCGCTTTCGTTCTGGGAATTTCGACCTGAAAAATGAACCTCGTGGTCGTCCGAAGACTTTGGTCGACAATGACGAATTAAAGGCGATTGTGGAAGCTGATGATACACAATTTACGGCTGAATTAGCAGCAGCTTTCGACGTTAGCGTCAAAACAATATTGGTCCATTTGCGTCAAATTGGCAAGGTAAAAAAGCTTGATAAATGGGTGCCCCACGAACTCAATGATCGCCAGCGCGAATTACGCGTCGAGACGTGCCTTGCATTGCTCAACAGGTACACAAAATTTTGAATTTCGAACCGCATTGTTACCTGCGATGAAAAATGGATTCTGTTTGATAACCGCAAGTGCTCAGCAAGTTGGTTTGATCCTGGTTCAGCACCTAAACAATGCCCTAAACGAAAACTTACCCCTAGAAAAGTGATGGTCACTGTTTGGTGGTCTAGCGCCGGTTCATCACAGCTTCTTACCAAACGGGGTGAGTATAACTGCAGATGTTTACTGTGAAGAACTGAATACAATGATGGAGAAGTTAGAACATCTTCAAACAGCATTGGTTAATCGCTCGTCTCGGCTGCTCCTGCACGACAACGCGCGACCTCATACTGCACGGTAGACGGTCTCTAAGTTGCAAGCACTGGGGTTGGAAGTACTCCGTCATCCGCCCTACTCACCAGACTTTGCGTCTACAAACTACTACTTTTTCCAGAATTTGGATAACTCATTGGCGGGAAAAAATGCAATACCCGAGAGGCAGTACAAAATACCTTGGAAGAATTTGTTGCCTCCCTTCCAGCTGATTTCTTTAAGAAGGGCATCAATAAACTGCCACTGCGTTGACAATGAAGCATTGATTGCATGGGTGATTACTTCTATTAATACAAATAAAAAATACATGAAAAAAATTCGTTTAAATTTTTTCATACAAAACGCCAGTTTCATAGGTAAAGACCTAATATATCCTAAATATTTTTTTTATGATATAGGAGGAAAACGAACATGTGGGGCACATGATGTTAAGTGATACCACCGTCCATAGACACAACACCAAGGGAATCGCAAGCGTGTTGTCTGCTTGTGTTGAAGGAACGGAAGAGGGGGTAAGGGAAGAGAAGAGAGGGAAGGTGAGGGGAGGTGGATTTCCTGCGCTCCTACTGACCGGACGAAACGCAACAATGCACACACTGTTACTTCACTCGGCTACACCAGGTGAGCCGACCCATTCATGCTAAAGTCAGTAATAGCTTCAGCTTGGATTACCACCTACAAACCATTTTACTTTACGCTATAGAGTAATGATTTTTTTTCAAACTGACTACGCTATTTGTCTAACGAGTCTTTACAGCTTCTCTAGACTAAGGCGAGCGCTTAACGCACTTCGCCACTTGGCAACAAACAGTTTTTTTTTAGTGGTAGAACCACGCTAAAGCTATTACTGGCTACAGTATAAATGGGTCGGCTTGCCCCAGGTAGTAACGTCTCACAGAAAACTGACTTGAAGTAACAGTGCTTGCATTGTTGCGTTTCGTTCGGTCAGTGAGAGTGCCGGAGGCCTATCTAGTAACCCACTTACGACTCTCCTGGTGTTACAAGTGTTTTGGACGGTGGTAATCACATAAAATCAGGTGACCCACCTATTTGCCTCCTAAAATATAAAAAAAAACTTGAGAGGTGTCAAGGGACACCCGGATGGAACGGAGTTCCTTTCGATTAATTAGTGAAGGAATTGTAATAAAATTTTATTTTTTTTAAGTTATAATAATATTTTTTTATTATTAACAAATATAATGTTATATAAACTTAATCAGTAGGCTCAATTTTCGTAATAATTGGCTATGTATTTTACACTGTAAGGATTCATTATTATTATTTATTATTTACAAAAAACCTGTATACACTCAAAAATAAACGTCGCGACACCACACTGTTCAATGCGAAATAGAAATGAAAATATCTGGCTTGCTTTCTATAAGAGAGAGAGAGACAGAGAGAGAGACAGAGAGAGAGACAGACAGAGAAACATGCGACGCCGCACAGCTTACAATAGCTTACTATAGCAAAAAGTGTCGTGACAACCTTTCGTAAGAATTTTTTCCGTCTAGCCCCCTTTCACAACGCGCGATAAGGAACTTCGTTACAAAAAAAAACTCAAGGATGCAAGAGTGACCGAACCTATGCTTCAATAAAAAAAAAAAAAAACTTTGGCTTGGGCTGTTGCCTTGAAGGCAAGTTCGCGAATTTGTCTAAGCTAAACTATGCTAACTAATTTTTGTGTAGCACATAAGTATTGGTGTGACATACATGTGTATGTGCATGTGAGCCTCAAGAATTCGAACGTGTATTTCGTGTCTAACAAGTAGGATAATCTAAACTAACTCAGAAAAGAAGGGAAAAAATGAAACCCGTCCACCATATGTATGTACAAATGTGGGGTGATCTATGGTGTAATATAATGTAATATTCATATATTAAGCCTAGTTTCAAATATTGTTATTAAGTTTGGTATAAAATGGAGTTGGCGTTTCTCTTAGGAAGCAGTAAGAGTGATGGCCTGGCTTCGATGTAGAAGGGAAGATGACGCGAAGATCTTGAAAGAAATCGACATCATAAGTAAGGAACAAGAGAAAGATGAAGAAAGCGGCCGATTTGCGCTAAAAGCAATACGTGAGTAATTGTATCTCTTTTTTCCATCTTTGTCTAATTGAAGTGTAAGAGACAAGAAATTAAATACATTTGGTATTAAAAATAAAGTAAAAAATCGTAAGTATATTCTTGGGATCGAGCAAATGGTACAACGGGAGCTGATACAATAGTTGGTCTCTTATAATATGTTACTAATTTATATATGCCCTCGCATCTCTCTCTTCAATATAAAATAAAATAAAAACTCATTTTTATTTTATCTTCAAGTACGTAATGATTTCATGGAGTCATAGACAATGAGTAACAAAGTAAAAAATCATAGAAAAAAAAACTAAACGCGTTCAATATACTATGCGTTTCATGTAAACAATTGATTAATTACACAATATGATTACATTAATAAAGTAAAAGAACATTGCTTAGTAGATAGTTATATTCCCACAGACTTCATACGTATGCCTAAATTCCGTGAAGCTTACCTAGCGTTCTCCGAACAGGACGGGAGCTAAACGCTGGGTTAGCATACCACAATAACTAAAGTAAGAAATAAGTTAAGATTTCTCTAGAGAGTCTAGCATCGCCTCTCATAGGTTTAACTGGCGCAGCCGGTAGTATTGTTTGTGCTACCGCGAAATAAGTGTTTTTCGAAATAATACACGTCGCAAGTGCCGGACAATCCGTGTTTTGAAAAACTAAAATCGATTTTAGACCGTTTATTAATATGAATAAAGTTTATAAACTTAAAAACTATTCTGATTGATTTTAGATCCCTAAATCTACCTGTTAAACCTATGAGAGGCGATGCTAGACTCTCTAGAGAAACCTTAACTTATTTCTTACTTTAGTTATTGTGGTATGCTGACCCAGCGTCTAGCTCCCGTCCTGTTCGGTGAACGCTAGGTAAGCTTAACGGAGTTTAGGCGTATGTATGAAGTCTGTGGAAATATAACTAGATACAGTAAATAATACAGTATAAAGTAACAATAGTTCGCCGATATTCGAACTCGAACCTCATGAGACTCCTCATGACCGTGATTCATCTCTGCGTACCGTCGAACCTATAATATCTTTTTTCCAAAGAGTGCATTCACATATTCAGAGGTAAAATTAATATTTATTACGAACCTATGTCGATTAATTAAACCATCATCACTTTACAAGTGTGCCTATGCCTGAATCGAATTTGTATTGTTAAATAAATATTATTCCTATATTATTGACATCGTTCACGTAAAATTACAACACACAGTTTAATAAAAACATGTGTAAATATAGAAGAAAATGAAAAAAATGTTGTAGGGCTTTATTTATTATAGCACGGCAAAATGTCTGCACTATGCCTCATGGTAAGCACAGTACAATCCAAAAGCAGTGGCGACCACCGAGAGCCACAATGTCCATCGCTAGTCACCGCTGTCATGCCGGCTTGCGTAAATGTCTCTTCACGTTCCGCTTGAAGGACTCCATGTCATAGGAAGGAGGGAACATACTGGCCGGGAGATTGTTCCACAGCTTCACGGTACGGCAAAGATAAGACGTTGCGAACTTTTCAGTTCGTGCACAGATAGGATTTACCGTCAAACTGTGGCTCCGACCAGCGCGCGTGGTGCGGTTATGAAAAGGAGAGGAAGGGATTAAATTGAATAACTCTTCAGATCACTCACAATGATACAAACGGTAGAACACGCTCAGTGAGGCGCTTTGGGTTAGCTATCACCCTAAAGCTATAAATTTGTGGCCAAGTACCTAGATATATATTCGGGCATCAGCACTTAAAACCATGCCCCTCTATAAGTTTAGTGTTTTACCGTCTTAGATCAAATCTTCATTTAACATCTTTTTAGGTTTAGGTTTTAGCCACACTGAAGGTATTACTGGTTTCAGCATGAATGGGTCGCCTTGCCCGAAGTAGCACCACTCGACCCACAGAAACACCCACGTGAATTAATAGCGTTTGAATCGTTGCGTTTCGTTCCGTCGGTGAGAGCGTTGGAGACCCGTCTCCGTACCCTCCTCTCTTCTCTACCTCCTCCTCCTCCTTGTCCCCATTTCCGCCAAACACAGGCTGGCAATGCACTTGCAACTCCCCTGGCGTTGCTAGTGTCTACGGACGGCGGTGATCATTTAACATTAGGTGGGCCACCTCTTCGTTTGCCTCCTATGATATAATATAAACAATAAAACTAAAAATTTATGTCAGTGAAATAATGGTTATTATTACCAATATACAAAATAATGCGACCACGGAAATAAGAAACAAGTAAACCACGGCTTTACAATTGATGTGGGTTAATGACATCATATTTCTTCTCAAAAAAAATTTCTATCACAACCAATTCGAGCAATTACTTGTCGTCTACGAGCGAGGACGATCCAATTGTGCCTAAAATCTAAATCAACAGATCATACATCAATCTATTTCTACTAGTTTAGTTGCATAAAACTTTTTTCTTGTGTCAATAAATGAAAATGAAAAATACTTTATTGAATTTAGGCCTAAAAAAATGTGGTCCTGAGAAGGCCCTTATGTACTCAAAGTTCCCACTGGTTCGGAAAACAACCCAATCATTGAGAACAACTGGCAAGAAACTCGATCTGTTTAACACATATATATTCAAAATATATTAGACGTTACGATCGTTCTTAGTGGATCCACAAAGAGAAACCAATTCCAGATATCATCATCGTTCACATATTAATCCACTCTATAATAGCCTTTTGACACTAAAACCAGCTTGACACGGCGGTTAAGCTCATAGTCTGGCAAATTGGTAATAGGCTTTGGAATTATGTTATAAACACTAATGTACACTAACACCTAACTAATGTAACCTTAAAATTTATGATTGGTTTTACTGAGTCTGTCACAGTTTGTCACAGTTACTAGTATTTAGATCATGCCGGTCTTTTAAGAAGTCCAATTTTCAACATTTTTGTGGATATATATAAGATACCGAGTTACTGAAACTTGGTTTTTAATGATTCGCGAGGTTCCATACAGTATATTGTTCAAATGGTCCTTTTTTTTAAATAAAATATGGTGTCTACCTCAGTTGCTGTTCTCTACAAAAAATACCATAAGCCATTAAGCTATAGACAATAATTGGAATATTAGTTTAAATACTAACCCTTATCACCCAGTCATTTGGTTATGCAAATAAAGTTGAATAAGTAAAATTGTATGATGGTAAAAATTGTAAGGTTTACAAGAGACTATTAATTAAATAAAGACCAATTAATGGAAATAACAAAGGCAATGAGGACTTTGAAGCAACGTAATTTCTCTGTTTGAATCTGGAAACGTTAGCCAATGGAGATAAATAAAAATCCTTATTTCTATTAACACTATGTAGGTGCTAGAGCCACGCTGATACTATAACTGGTTTCAACATGAATGGGTCAGCTCGTCCGGGGTAGTACCACCCTCTCACAGAAAACTGACGTGAAGTAACAGTGCTTGCATTATTGCGTTTCGTTCGGTCAGTGAGAGCGTTGGAGGCCCACCTCCCCTTCCTCCTCTCTTCTTCTCTCCCTTCCCCTCCTCGAGGGAATTCCCCATCCCTCTAAATACAGACTGGCAACGCACTTGCAACTCCCCTGGTGTTGCTGGTGTCTATGGACGGTGATGATCACTTAACATCAGATGAGCCGCCAGTCCGCTTGCCTCCTATATGATATCAAATATATATATATATATGGTCTGGTGCTTATGAAGAACTACCTGTGCTTTGCAGTTTCAGTCTATTTAATTTTTTTCCGACCTAGTTTCAATATCTAGCACTGCATCAACGCTACCGCCAACATCATTACTACGATTTTACTTAACGTAATCTCTGACCAATTTTGTATGGTAATCGCACCACTCTTAAGGACAATAGTCTATACTATATTCTATAGCATACAAACCTTTTCAACAATTAGACTGTAAAATACAGAAAGTTTATTCACGTCTGTCAGGTAGTTTTGAAGATTCCCGCGTTTGAGGAAACAAAAAATTGAGCTGACTTAAAAAAGTTAGGTATATTTATAACTTTCAAAACAATCCAAATGGCTGTTCATTTTACGTAATTCTGGAACATCATTAGATACATTAAATTTTGAACTAAAAAAACTTTATTAATGCGTGTTGATTATGGGGAAGAAAAACACTGGGATGATACTATAGCATGTTGTTAGAGATATTTCTAAGCTTGTTCATCTGGCTACCCCCTTCAAGATGAAACCCTGTTTTCAAGCACCAAAGAGCGTGCTCTTGCAACAGTACTTGAGAGCCAGTGCCCTCTAGGTTTAGCGTGTTAACCATCTTAGACCACATCACCATTTGACAATAGGCGATATTGTTGTCAAAAGTAAAAAAAGCGTACCTTAAAACCCAAATAAACATATAACAAGAATTAGAAGTAAATAAAGTGTATTTGTTTCTTAATTATTTGAATTGTAATTCTTCTTGATATGAGTTTATTGTACAAATAAAATTTAAAAATGTTGTGTAGTATTTAACTGAGACTGTGCCTATTTTTGTCTTTTCATTTTCAGTAACCGACAAGATATTATTCAGAGCGTTTTCTATCGCAATGATAGTGTCACTATCTAGAGAAGTTTGCGGAGCTATTCCAGTACTCAATTTTGCTGGAGATATATTCTCATTGGCGTCAAAAGGAACATACTTAGTTTTAAGTCCAAATCAACAAGCTATGTTGTTAGGGGCAGTGCAAGTTATGGGATCAGTGCTTGCTTCAAGTGTGGTAGAGAAAGCTGGAAGAAAGGTAGGTAAAGTAGAAACCACCTTTAATTTTGTTCGGAACTAGTTGTACCCGCAACTCCGTACGCTTGAAACCTAATGTCAAAAACAATGGTCAAAAATAATAAAGTAATCAGCATGTATAAAGTACATTTACTTATCTGCTTTTCTCTAGTACTTATGTCGCGGCGTCATTAAAATTACAATAACTATATAATATATAATTAATGAAACCAAGACTAAATGTAGTTCAAGGATATGCTTTATGATTTTCTTCTTGAGGTTTTAACGTGAACGCCGTACTTTAGCAGTGATGCGTGTTTATTAGTATTATTAGTCCGGTGAAGCTGTTAAGACCTTGCTAGGTTAATAGCGTAGTCAGTTCGAGAAAAAAAAAAACTTGAGAGGTGTCAAGGGACACCCGGATGGAACGAAGTTCCTTTCGATTAATTAGTGAAGGAATTGTAATAAAATTTTATTTTTTTAAGTTATAATAATATTTTTTTATTATTAACAAATATAATGTTATATAAACTTAATCAGTAGGCTCAATTTTCGTAATAATTGGCTTGTGGTAACTGAAGTAGGAAACATATGTTTGGGATTCTATTTTATTTAAATTATTATTTATTATTTACAAAAAACCTGTATACACTCGACAAAAATAATCGTCGCGACACCACACTGTTCAATGCGAAATAGAAATGAAAATATCTGGCTTGCTTTCTATAATAGAGAGAGAGAGAGAGAGACAGACAGAGAAACATGCGACGCCGCACAGCTTACAATAGCTTACTATAGCAAAATGTGTCGTTACAACTTTTCGTAAGAATTTTTTCCGTCTAGCCCCCGTTCACAACGCGCGATAAGGAACTTCGTTCCAAAAGTATTTATACAGAATGGCAAGCTAATAAATATATGAATATAATTATTATAAACATAATATAATAAGTATAATAAGACAGAGTACACTGAAAACCTACACAGCTTTATCAGAGCGATACAACTTACAATATAAATAATAATTTAAAATGAATTTATGGAACATTAAATACTGATAAACATTTGAAAAAAAAAAACAAGAATAAATGAAATAGTGAAAATGGAACCATTTAAGAGAACTAATATTATTCAATAGAAAAGAAAAGATGCCATATATAATGAAGAATATTGGAATATAATGTACTGAACGTAAATGCTTGAAAATGTTTATATTATGTTGAACTGTTCAGTGTTAAAAATAATTGTCTGTATCCGCACCAACTTATTCTAACTAATTATTTAAATTTTAGCCTCTTCTGTTCATTACATCTCTGGTTTCTGGCCTAAGTATGTGCGCCTTGGCATCATGGTTTGTGGCTCAGAACAGTGGCGTCTCCCCTCCAGCCTGGCTGCCCATCACTACTCTCTGCCTGTGCATTTTCTGCGACTCCTCGGGACTCCAACCAATTTCTGTTATTGTTATGGGAGAGATATTTTCTTATAAGGTAAAGACTTAAATCTTGCCATCTCCTTTTCGATTTAAAATAATATTTAAAACTGAAATCCAAGAATTCGGTCTAGGCAAATATAGTATGCATTGTGGAGCAGAATTTTTTACCATCACTATGAACTTAGACCTATGCTATATTATTATCAACATCTATACCATTCTATACCTTCTAGACCGTTGGCTAAATTTCGGTGGATGCACTTGAAGGCCTATTATTGTTCTATATTTTAGCGAGGTATCGAGTGAAACTATATCGTTAAATAAAGTTAGGTATAAATGAAAATAATCTATTGCTATTTTTTCCAGAAAGTGTTAAATAAATTGTTTGACCCTTATCGTTTATATACTGTATACTTTTCTATGTTCCTTTAATGTCACAATAATTGTCAAAATTTTATTACAGTATCGAAGTACCGTTATGGCGATTACTATGTCCACAGCATCTTTATCCGCCTTCCTCCAAATGCTATTTTTCAAACCGTTAGCCAGCGTCATTGGCGTTCATGTCGCTTTCTACTTCTTTGGAATTGTGTGCACATTAACTTCAATTTATGTGCTGTTAGTAGTTCCTGAGACTAAACAACGAAGCTTACATGAGATCTATGAAGATTTGAAGACAAAGAAAGAGAGACAAAAGGAAATCGCTAATAAAATTGATGGAGAAGAAAAATTTTGAAATACAGCATTTTGAAAATATTTAGTTTTTTTTTAATTTATATCAATGATTTGTTATGATTTGAGCGTTAATATTTTAAGATCAAATGATAAGAGAATAAAAGAAATTATTATACATTGATATTATTTTCTTTAACAAACCAGCTGTAGACGAGGAGCACAAATAATTAATTTTTAGCTGTTTATATATATTTAACTTAGAGACTGTACGGATAATACAGATAGCTCTGGTTCATTTTAGTTTTGTGACTGTTAATTCATCCTCTGAATCTTTATATTTTAATATTAATGATAAACTTAATGATATATTCACTAATTTTCCCAGAAATTTAAATGTTTGTCATATTAACGCTTAAAGTATCCCGGCCCACCATGCTGAACTTATTGATTCTTTCCGTAGCAACTGTATTCATGCTTGTCTGATATCTGAATCATTCTTGAAGCCGTTATTACCCTCCACTCCAATGATATTATAACATATATCTATTATAATTTTAACTTTACGAAAATAACTCAACTCATGGTACAATTTTTTACTAATTTAACACGACACCATGAGTGGTACCTATTCTGATTGATATTGAATTAAATGTACTCTGTAGGTACATTATAAGGAATAGTGATACATCCAGTATCATCATTTGGAAAAGTAATGGATACACAATAGAATCAAACTATGAATCCAAAACAAAGAAGTTTTGAATACTACCTACCTACTAACTTTGAAAATGAATTCCTTCTTGTTCAAAGTTTATCATTACTTTAAATAAATATAATTACTACATTAAGTTGAACTGCATCATTGTAACCGCGGAGATCTAAATCATGGATTACTTTCATGAGCACAAAAATCTTCTTATTTTGGTTTTATAAAGTATTTTTGGCTCATTTTTTTTTATTGAATCATCACTTCAAGTAAGTTCACCGCTAAAAAATACTAAACATAAACATACTAAATATTGACTTTGACTTTGGTAATATTGCTTTACTCTTATGAACCAAAGTGACACGAAGTTTTTGAAATATTTTCAAAATTTTTGACCGAATTTAAGACCGCAGAAAACAAATCATTACTCATTGGTTCCATAAATTTACTAAAGGTAATTATTTAAATTTTGAATTTACACATTATGTTATTATAAAATTAACCTTCAATTGGACCCGTTGATTTTAAAGGGCATATAAGGTATACAACGTCACTCATGTTAAAAATATTAAAAACGTAAAATACTGGAACTTAAGAGTGACGGATATGTCAAATTTTTGTTTTTCTTTTACATGTGTGTATATGTTGCGTACAATTCAAGCAGTAGTGTGAGTAATGTATATTTTAATTAATTTAATATGCTTGTAATGCGTTTTATATTAAAAATAGCATTCTGAACTTCTCTTCCATATAAACTTTAACTATGCCAAATTTTACGTTCATCCGTTCTCGCGATTGGCTTAAAAAGGGGTACAAAGTTTTAGCTTCACGAGAAAAAAAGAAAAAAAATGACGTCTTAATATATAAGATAATAAATACATTTTCTTATCTCCTTCTATACCTATAATAATAATGTAAATGTATGGTGTTTGTAGTTTTTCAAATTTTGTAAAAAAAAACGTTGCAAATGTCTTAAAATCTATATCTATACTATATATTTACTACAATAAAACTGTAACAAGTCAAAATCTGTACATTAAATATTTTTTGAAAATTTTAATCACGGTAGACTATGTTATCGACAAAGAAGCCATAAATAATCTTTTTACAGTTTTTGTCTGTCTGTCTGTCTATCTATCTGTCCCTATGAACACGCATCACTCTGAAAGTACTAAACCAATCTTGACGAAACTTGACATAGTTATAACTAATATTACGAGATTACATTAAATATACTTTTTGTCCCATAAATCGCAAAGGTTTCTCCAGGATAAGGGATTAAAGTCTAGAATCTAAACCCGTATTACTCTGAAAGTACTTAACCAATTTTAACGAAACTTAACACAGTGATAACTTATATTACAAGGCTACATCCAGGATACTTTTTGTCCCACAAAATACAAGGGGTTCTCCAGGATAACGAAAAATAAAAATTTGTAGTTAACGTAACTAGACTTTTTTGCGACACCTTAGTACAAAAGCCGGCAACGTTGGAAGAACAAGAATTTTAGAATACATGGTTCTTTAATATATCAATATATATTTTTTTTGTGTCATAGGAGGCAAACGAATAGTTGAGTCACGTGATGTTAAGTGACCACCACCGTCTATAGACATTAGCAATAAGAGGGGTGTCGCAAGTGCGTTAACAACCTGTATATGGGGAAGGGGGAGGGTAAGTGAGGGTAAGGGAAGGGAAAGGAGGAAAGGGGAAGAGAAGTAGGTCTCCGGCGCTCTCACTGACCGAAGGATACACTACAACGCAAGCAATGTTATTTCACGTCAGTTATCTGTGAGAGGGTGGTATTAACCCGAACGAGACAACCCATTCATGCTGAAACCAGTTACAGCTTCAGCGTGGAACTACCACCTACACAAATTCTCAGTATATCAATAGACATAATTTAGGACACCTGGTAGCTGGTTAACGTTGTATTTTTAATGCGCAATTTGATTTAATTAATTTTAATTTATGAATAAGTTTAGGAACATTTTTTCTCAGTAACTTTTAAACGCATTCAAAAACATGAATTTATCACAGCCAGACACATTTTATAAACAATCATACGCCCGCTGATATACTTTATGAATAAAAATAATTAATTTCAAACCAATTATTTTTTTCCATAGCAAAGAAAAAATTTCATTTTATTAAACATAATTAATATTAAGATTTCATCATATACAATGCAACAACGATAAATGTAAATGTATGACTTAGGACTGACGCCATCTTGCGTCGTTAACATACGCTGCTCCAATTATCGCTATCTTTATCGTGCAGCCAGTAATGCACTAAACTATAGCTATAACTAAGTTATTCTATACACATATTATTTTTATAGCAATAAATCGGCCTAAATATTTGGTAAATAGCTGAATTAGTCTGAAAGATGAAATTTGTACTAAAAATGTTTTTCAATAATAATTCCATTTTAATAACGTGTCAAAGTTAGTGAAAAAAAAATTCTAAAATTATTTAAAAATTAATATTTTTGTCTGTAATGTTACGATATGCAAAAATAAACGCAACGTTTACCGGCAGCCAGGTAGCTGGGATGTAGTTCGGATAAATATAATATATAAAGCTGGCTTGATGGATTCTTTCCGGTATGACATCTGCTTATATAGACAATATCGCCAACATCAAGTGTGACAAATCCACGTTATAAATTTAATGCCTAATATTCCGTGTTACAACGTAGAATAATCTACAATAGAAATATATTAACATAGATAAATTACCAAAAGGTGATAGGCACTATGTTGTGAGTGGTATAGAGATTATTTATAAGAATATATTGAAAATATATATATAATTTGTTTTCACAATAGTTTCTAACTCTTAGACAATAGTTACAAGTAAGTGACAGTTGATGCTTCGACGCGATGTTTGACACTTTGACGCGGTTTTCATATATTTTTCTTCAATGCAATAAAGTATAAAAAGGTTTTAATACAAGTTAAAGATAGTAGATGTTTAAATAGTTTTATGTAGGTTAGTTTTTATCTTAATTGAACCTGGTAGATGATGCTACAAACGGGCTCTAGACTTATAGGTTTGAATGAGCCCGTGGATTGTTTGGATTCACAACTGGAAACGGTAGTTGTGGCTGCAATCGGGTATCCGTTTTATTAAATTTTCACGTTTAAAAATACAATTAATAACTAGGTGAAGATACAGTGATAACCATTTTTGTGCAAACGAAGTTGCACAGGTCAGCTAGTAGATAATAAGATACATTTCAATTATTTTTAGAAATGTCTGTCTATCTGTTTGTAGGAACAGGCATAACTGCTAAAGTACTGGGTTCATGATAAAATCACACCAAGAAAACCATAAAGCATATCCTCGAGACTAACTCTTTGTTTCATTAAATTGGTCCACTCTATCAAAAATTATTGTAATTTTAATAACGGCTCGAGTACCTGAGAATAATAGTAATCTATACATATATGTATTATTATTATATGAAATAATTCTCAGATATCAACTTAGTATAGATTTGAGTCCCTAGATAGTTTGAATTCACAGTTGCAAACGGTAGATGTCTCTGTAATTCGGTTTATTAATATTTATCGTGTTTAAAAATACAATAGAAATAATAATTGTAATAATCGATTAGGTGCAGACGAATTTGCACGGGTCATACCCGATTAGGCCTCCCACGGCAGCGGCTCAAGCCTAGGTTCGATCCCTCGGTAGGGAGCCCTTGAGTGCGTTGCTTGCGCGATACGGTGACACACAAATATACATCACCGTTACAACACTACACGATCACCGCCACACACGTGCACGCTTACACATGAAAGTGGAAGGGTTTACTTTTTTTTTCCCCTTATCGAACTGAAAAACTCTCAATTTTCCGATAATAAATATATGGAGGAGTTGTTGAGGCGTGTATGCTTGGTACACATATACGTTTCAACAACTCATACATATATGAATAGTTAGCTAGGTTAGCTAAGATAGGTCGGGATTTTGCATGCAACAGGCAACAGGCAACAGCCAAGCCGAGGTTTACTGTGCGCCCTTGAGCTGGTTGCCAAAATAAAATCGGCTGAGTGCCTTAAGCGCTCGCCTTAGTAGTCCGGTGAAGCTGTTAAGACCTTGCTAGGTCAATATCGTAGTCATATCGAAAAAAAAATTGCACAGGTCATACATGTATATTATTGTATAAATAAAATCTAAGACATATTAAATGATGAACAATGTTTAATTAATTACTTTTCTCACACAAATAAAAAATAATAATAGTATAATAGATGAATTTTATTACTGGATAATAAGAATGAGCTTAGCAGTCAAGATAGCTAAAAGGTTCATAGATGGCGCTAAATTGAAATATTTTAAAGCATAAAAAGTTGAACACATATTCGAGTGTTTTTATGTTTATTCAATAGTTAATTACAAGGAATGTAATTGAAATCGCCAAAAAATCATTTATTGCCAATACTGAGAAGACAAATACTAGCAATATATGTAGGTTAGTTTTTTTTTAAATTGTACCCGGTAGGTGATGCTGCGAACGGGTTTTAGTCTTATTTTTAAAGATTTCTCACATACCAATTGGGTATATATTTGAGTGAGCCCCTGTATAGTTCGGATTAACAATTGAAAACGGTAGATGTCGCTGCAATAAGGTTTATTAAGATTTTTCGCGTTTAAAAATATAATTAAAACAGGTAATAACCGATTTGGTGCAGACGAAGTTGCACGGCTCAGCTTGTGTATTATAAAGCTGGAAGGTACATTGGTTTGATTGAACGCGCTAATCTCAGGAACCACTGGTGCAATTTGATTCTTTCAGTGTTATATAGCTCGTTTATCGAGAGTAGTTATAGGTTATATATCATCACGCTAAGACCAATAGGAGCGAAGCATCAATGAAGAATGTTTAAAAATCGGGGTTTATTTTTCCTCTTGAGAGCTTCCGCGTCGTGTTAGCATTAGCCCAAAGAAACTATTCCGCGCAAATGAAGTTGCTGGCAGATGCTAGTCTTTTATATATTACTAGCTGACCCAGCGACGCTTTGCTGTGGCTCAATTTTGCTTATATGTAGAATAAAAAATATTATTAACTATTTTTAAAATCAAAACATTGCACCATATATATCTATAACAGTCGTCTTACAATTTTCTCTCAACAAACTAATTTAAAATGCTGTTAGCGACTGATGATATTTATAATTAATAACAATACTCAACATTGACAACACTTTACTCTGTAATTAAAAAATATTGATGCCAATAATGGGACTATAAATTATCTTCTATCTCAAGTTGGACTAAATTATACATAAATGCCAAAGTTCCGTGAAGACCGGTTGAGTAGTTTCGGAATTCATCGCGGACAAATACTGGCTTTTTATATTAGAAGATTTAAAATCTATGGTATTTACGACACTATTTTACACACCATAGGGTTAATTCTTATTCAATTAAATACTTTATTTACGTAAGTTATATAATGTAGATCGGAATTGTATTTTACAGTACATCGTGTAAATAAATATCTTAGAAGATATCAAAGCTTAAGATTATACGCAACAAAATGTTGTTTGTGCAAAGATTTACTTAGTTTCTGTGTCAATTAAATGAATTGTAAATATTAAGGCGCCGTAAACTATATAGGATAGTTTATATTTTAATTAATGGCCTCAATATTTTAAATTATGAATTACATAATTGTCAACGTTGAGTATTGTAATTATTAGGAAGTTTCATCAGTCACGAACAGATAGCACTTATATTAGTTTTTTGAGAGAGAACTGCAGGACTGAATGTTATATATCTTAAAGATGGCGCCACGCAAATACTTTATCAGAATTGATTCAGCATGTAATAATTCAGCATATAATAATTGAGCCACAGCCAGGTCGGCCCGGTCAGCTAGTATATATCTAAGACTATTATGATAGGGTAAATCAATATGGAACGATGGTGACGTCTGGTTGTTGACGCCAACCTCTGTGCATCCACCAAAACCGAATATAACTATCTATGTTTGTTAAAATATGTATAATGAAAAGATAAATCAGTTTTTTGTCGGTTTTTCTCCATTACTAGATTGTTTTCCGACCCGGTGTTACCTTTGCCGTTTATAAGCGCCTTCTCAGAGCCCTAAATTGAGTAAAGTATTTTTGATTTTGATTCTGGTTGTAATTTTACGTAAACTTAATCTGTCTTATTATTCATCACTTGTATCATACGTTACCTGATGAAGTAAAACATACAATAAAACCTGCTCAAATAATACATCTATTGGTTAAAATACGAATCATATAAATCGGGTCACAGCATACGATAGCATACGAACAGACAGACAGACATTATCTCTCATAGTATCTACCAACAGTTATTTGTCTTCAGTAACTACAAGTTATAAATTAAAATCGATCTATTTAATTATTAAGCAGAGTCGGTGATTATTTGTTTTAGACTCGAATGTTTATAGTGAAGTGAATTAAGTGGGAAATGACAGTAGTAACTATATGAGTAATGTCTAAGAGCTAGACACGTTTATGTGATTTTATTCATAAAAAAAATTGACACATATTGTTAATGTTTTCTGTCTGAAGCATTAGTAGTAAAAACATTAATATTAGACAGCCTTTTTATTTTAAACTAGTTGTTACACACGGCTTCGGACCGACTTTCTCAGGACCTTCATTCGCAGGTAGCTGACCTTATAAGTAACTTAGGCTATTTTATTATAGCTGTTATACGCAACTTCCTCCAAAGTAGGATCTCAAAAAGTTGTAACATGCAGATAACTAAAGTTAGAAAGAGTTACTTAGGTTATTTATCGGCGGCCTTCACTCTCGCCGGCTCCCTTCCCTGGGAGCTGGAGGCTGAACTCTCGCCACCGTGAATACGTACACGGAAACGTAGTGCGGAGCCTCTGGCTTCCAGGGAGATAGATTGTAGAAGACGGGAGTTACGGGAGGGGGGAGTTCAGATGTGGATGCAGGACCTAGCGGACGCGCGCTGCGGGAAGTACACTGTTGACGCCGCCCACCCGGTCCTGCAGGAGTGGATTAACAGAGAGTGGGGCTCCTTGACGTTCAAGCTGGTGCAGGTGCTCCTCGGACACTGTTGTTTCGGGTGGTAACTGCAGCGGATCGCTCGCAGGGAGCCGACCGTCGCCTGCCATGAGTGCAGCGCTGAAGAGGATATTGCGCAGCACACTCTCCCCGAAATTTTACGCTGCCGGGCGTGGTTTCGGCCACGCTCGGCAGCGAACAGGTGTGGCGAGCAGTGACCTCCTTTTGCGAGGAGGTCATCCCGCAAAGGGAGGCGGCGGAGAGGGCCTTTTTTTATTAACGTAGGGAAATCCCTAACGGATACGCTACCCTCCCGGGGGAGAGGATAGGTTATGTCCGACTCGCATGGACTAAAACCCCACGGTGTACCATCCGCCGCATGGTAGGGGCAGCCAGGGTTCGAGCATGTTCACTGACCTGATAAACTGCCCCTGAGGCGGAAAGGGCCTGCGAGGTAGACCCTTTTAGTGACCCACTCTGCCAACAAAGAACAGGCGGGAGGAGGTAGCTTTGCCCAACTTCTCCCGGCACCGTAGCCGGACCTAAAGGGATGTGGCCGGGGGCTCATCCCTTCATTGCACAGGTCCGGTGGGCGAGGAGAGGCAGCTAGTGTGTACCCAGACCGTTGGGGCCGCTATCCAAGGGAATTGCCTAGATCGTTTCCTTGCTGCCCTAATAACACGGTTTGTCGGTACACCGTGGGGTTTTAGTCCATGCGAATCGGATATAACCCACCCTCTCCCCGGGGAAGGTGGGTATCCATAAGGGATATCCCCACGTAAAAAGAGGTGATTTATTTTATACTATATGATACCTATGACTTCATCCATGTAGACATTAGAAAAAATTAGTTAATGCCATGTTCGGACAACGCGCAGATGGACGTAGCCTAGTAGTAAGACGTAACCCTACTAACTGAAAGCTTTCAGTGAAGGAAAACATACTGATGAAGTCATAGCATCATATAAGGAGTTTTCCTAAGTTTGCCTGGCTAGGTACCCCCCTCAAGTTGAAAATCTGTTGTGAAGCACTTGTTGGTTTGTTCTGGCAACTGCACCTGATAGCCAGTTCACCTCTAGGTTACTTGTGTTTACCATCTCAGACCAGATGGTCATTTAAAACTACATGAGATTGTGGTCAGACGCTAAAACCTACAATGCATACAAAAGTCGAGGCAGTCATAAGAACTGCCGACAGAAATGAAAACTCAAAACAATGCAGTAACTATATTCTCTTTTGAATCTATAAATTTATTATCGTGTGAATTATTTAAATGTTATGGGTTATATATGAAATAATTAACATTTAAAGTTCATAATTTCTAAATTGAAACTATTATTATTAGTCTGGTTTTCACACCTATTGGCACTACGAACTATAATAATATAAATTCTGATACAGTTCATAATAAATCAAATATATTATGGGCTGCACAATCTTAATATAAATTAACAATGTTAGATGTACACAGGCTGCTACACTACGAATCACTAGTCTGAAGCAACCGCAGTATGATCGGTCAAGCTTTACTAGCATGTCGCTGACGCGAAACCATAAGTTTTGTCCTGCCAAACATACCGCTCAGCACGCCTAAAGAAGTTTTTACTTGAAAAGATTTATTTAAATAGATTATGTGAATTTGTACAAGTGAAGCTCTACGCCTATTCAGTTATTCCGAATTTCAAACGTTAGGTCTTTAGCGCAAACAACTCGATCGTATGAATCAAACTCACTGACGTAGCTTCGTTTAAGGAACGAACCGGGTGCTGTTTAATTTACTCAGTTATTAGTTGATACTTATTTATATTGAATATAATAATAATGGATATGTAGAATGGAGGAAACATTAGTTATTATATACCCAAATTAATTCTTTTACATTAGTGATCCATTTAAAAAAGTCGCAATTTCCTAGTGGCCTTGTGTAAATTTGCTCGAAAAGAATTTGTCGTCAATTCATTAATATTCTAAATTAAATGTTTTATCTCTTGAATTGATTAACTCTACTATAATTTGACAAACGTATGATTATTTTTATCATACATTTGTGAGATTTTTGATCAGATGAACGCTTATTAAGTTAGCTTTGTGTAACAAAAAAGTGAAAACAGAAGGCATTGATAGTTTTAGTAAAAGAATTTAATAGTTCACAATACGAGCTTTAATATTATGATTAAAATATATTGACGGGATGTGATTTTACGTAATATTGGCACAAGAAAATAACAATGAAGAAATATTACTTTATATTCGGGGAAGGAAGTAAAATCAATCAAATAATATGTGCCGTGTTAAGTATGTAATATCAATCTATAATTATTTCAATTCTATAATTATTTCAATTCTATAATTATTTCAATT